>BQNB010000545.1:112131-167559 GCA_026074375.1 Tanacetum coccineum | reverse complement strand
GCTGCTCGTTTTTGATAATTCAACCTAGGAATAACTTATATCTCCTTTAAAATTCCGAAAATTCTCGGATGTTACATTCATAGGAAGTTCCGCATGGGGGTTGCCATTACAACAGGATGTAGGTGATACTATAAACCAGGAACAAGGGCTTGGGTAAGGCGGGGTAGCCGCAAGATCCATATACCGATTGACATGTACCCATGCAGAGTTGAAGAGAGGTTGACTATAAAATTAGTTAAGGGAGAAGAAGTATTAGAGATTGAAACAACAGTGACTGCTAAAGATGGTACAATTACCAAATTTCTTGGAAAATTCCTAGAATACGAACCAACCAAGGAGGAAGAAGAAATTTCTAAGTTAAAAGCAATCTATGAGAATGTAATTTATGACATATCCAACAGTGATTCAGATCTGGAGTCTACGGCTAGGAGTGAACCTAAGGACGGTGAGATGGAAGATATAGGGAGTAGTGGAATTCAAATCAATGCTTGATTGTCTGCCTCTTTAGGTGTTTTAAGACTTTAGGGTTTTGAGATTGTTTGACTTTGTTTTGGAATTTTATTAGGAATGTTTACTTTTGAATATTGGATTTCGTTGGATTATTTTAATAATATGATCTAAGTGATTTTGAGTCATTTTCCCATATGTGGTAAATTTTTGATGTGATCTATGTGTTATGTGCTTTGTTGGCATTGAGAAGTGTGGTCGTAGGAGGAAGTACACTTGTGAAAGGGGGCATCTATAATTATGGTGGCCAACATAATTATACATGCACCACAACACAAGTGGACTTGCAAGTATGATTACGCGGATTTGATGTCAACATGTTGCCTGGTTGATTATGTATGTATGTGTATATATATAGTGATGATTTTATATTGATATAATGGTCGGTTTAGAAACCTTTCCCCTCTCATCTAATGTGCGTTAATACTATCTTAATCAGAATGGTTCGAACACGAACTAACGACAACGAAAATGGGCAACCCGACATCGCTGCCATCATTGCGCAACAATTGCAAAATATCTTTCCCCATATCATCACTCAAGTGACAAACAACGTGAACAACGGAAATAAGAATAACAACAACGGGAACAACAATAACAACAATGGAAATAACAACAACAAGAATGGGAATGGTGGGAACAATGGGTGTTCCTACAAGGGATTTCAGGTATGTGGCCCTTAGGAGTATGACGGCAATGGAGGTGTGATAGCACTTACCCGCTAGATCTAGAAGATGGAGAATGTACTTGACAATAGTGGGTGTTCTAAGAATCAAAATATAACACCCCCATTTTTGACATATAGCAACGGAAGCTAATCTGGGGTATTATTTCATAGTACAACAGTCATAATCATAAAAAACGACTCAAAAGAGATGTTTTTAAAAGATAAGTTGTCATTCATTATTTCATCAGAGATTTTACAAACAGAGGTCCTAAAATCTACATGAAAACATAAAGTTTGAATGATAACATTTTAGCCATCTTCAAGTCTGTGCCATTCCGTGCCATAAGTTGCTCAAATACCTGAGATAAACAAGCTAAAAAGGTTAACACAATGGTTGAGTGAAATTCATAGGTTTATGGTAAACAGTTTGAATACAAGTTTAAAAGTGGGTTACGTTGTTATACACCCATAAGTGTAATAATTGCAATGAGTACAATTATTATAGAAAACAGTATTATTGCCCTAAGCTCATGCACCGAGACCTTGAGATAATCAATAATCACAATAAGTTGCCCCAATGGGTGCCTTTTCCAAACACCCGCATAGTGATTCAAATGAAGTTTGTTTGGTTACCAGAAAGTATAGGTACACCAACGGGGAAGCTCAGTCCCAAATAGATCTATTCACAGCATTCGCGCTTACTCCGAAAAGTAATTAACGGTTCATGATAGTGGGGTCTTAATGGCAAAAGTAAGGACTTAGGAAATAATATATCAGGATAGCATACAGTTGGAAAAATACTCGTATTCATGGTTTATAGCATGTATCCCCCTCGCGGGTTTATGAAAACATTAGAAGATTTAAAATGCGAGGCTATGAACTCACCTTAACAGGGGAAATCTGATTGATGGCAAAAGTATATTCAGTTGAACGAACGGCTTCGTAACACAACCTGGTGTGGTAATATGTAAGTTCATAATTGATTGTTTATGTTTCACAACATTACAGAGTTTAACATTTATATTTGATTTATTAGTTTATAGAAGTATTGTATAACTGTTCAGGCTATCATAATCCAAAGGCCATGTAGTATCGTTTGAGGAGCCAAGGCACTTTAAATCGTAAACCCAACAAAATCGTCAAAACAAATACCCAAATGAGAGCCCTCACATGAAATTCTCTAGTATCGTGATACGATAAGATTTTAGAGTTTCGTTAAAGGTTATTCGAATGATAATTACGTTAAATATATAACGTAATTGTTTTATAATGTAGGCGATTCGTTGATTAATAACGATAATTGTGTCGGGTTTTAATAAAATCAAATTTTATAATATTAAGTATAGCATTTTTTTTATTTATATAAAAAATATTATATTTTATATTTCTAAGTTTGTCAAAAATGGCAATTTTATACATCCTTTGGATTATAACTTTTACAAGTTTAGTACTTTATATATAAAGTATATATATTTTAAACTTTTAACTTTAGAACTTGAAAAATAGGTCCTTATAGTTATAGCTTTAGTATTAATAACAGTTTTCAGGCTCCTCTAGTTATAAATGTTTCAGAAAGTTACGATATATACCCCTATGAATGAAAAACATCTTGCAATTTAAAATCCTATAAAAAGCCATGCAAGCTAATTTTAGGGTTTCCAAATGATATTGGCAGGTTATAGGCTTATTAAGGATTAAGCTAAAAATAAGATTTCTAACTAACAAAGTTTTAGAAAAATGATTCGGTTAGCTAGAAAATCAAAAACGGTTGTCATTTTTAGGTTTTATACCTAGCAAAAAAAAAACGCATAGGTTTAAGGATTCAAGGCTTTAACAAGAGTTCATATATGATCTTAAGAGTATTATGAACATTCTAATACAGATTATAAGCTTATTGAAAAAGATTTTGATCTTACTTGAGCTAAAATGGGTCGAAATGGGGTTTTTAAGTTCGTACGCCTAGTAACAACTTCAAGGGTTCTTTTCTCTTGATTCTTGGCTTCTATTATGAGCTTAGGGACCTTCTACTTCTTCCTTGGATGAGCTAGAACTCCATTTATGTTTGTAATGAAGATTTAAGGTGTGTTTGAATGGGTGTGCATGTTTCGGCTTTATATAGGGCTTGAAACCCTTGGTGCCCAAGTTTTCTTGTTGGCTAAGGGTCAAGGGATGTATAGTAGTGATTAAGGGATGCTAGGTGATGAGTATTGAGGGCTAGAAGGGTAGCTAATCAAGGTGGGGGGTGTTGGAGGGGGTTCGGCTACATAGGAGTGACAAGGAGGTGATCATGCAACTTGTTGGCCAAGAGAGGTGAATAAGGTGCTTGTAAGGTGCTAGGGTGGCTGCTAGGTGATATCATGGTGATGCAAGGGAGGTGCTTGAGGTGCTTGGTAGCTTAAAATGGGTAAAAATGAAAATAAAGGGGTGTCGGGTTTGGTTTTGGTTCGGCTTAGGGTTTAGGGTTTTAAAATGTTGATTAGGGTTAGGATTAGTGATAGTTTAAGGTTTATGATTAGTGTTAGGATTAAGGTTTAGGGTTTAGGATTAAGGTTTTTAGTTTTTAAGGTTTAAGGTTTAGTTTAAGGTTTAGTTTTAAGTTTACAGTGAAATTAGGGTTGTAGGGTTTTGTTTAGGGTTTAGGGTTTTAGATTAGGGTTTTAGGATGACTTTGGGTTTAGGTTTAGGGTTTAAATGTTGTGCATTAAGTGCTTGTACCTTGTACTAAAGTGGTATAGTAAGAAGTTTAAAACTGTTTAGGATCTTAAAAATGACCTAAAATATAGGGTTTTCCAAGCATGATTAGCATGTACAAATTGAGCTTTAAGAAAGTTGTAACTGATTTAGGAGGGAAAATATATTCAAATGTTTTTGCATTGATACTTGTACACATGCTTTAGGGGCTTGCACATTTATTTTATATGTATACATTACATATAATTAGGGTTTTGATATAAACGTTAACGTTTAATGCTTGTTTTGAAATAACATTTTAAAAAGTACGTTAAATGGATAATGTACTTGGTAAAATGATATTAAGATATAGAATTGACATATTTGGATGTTTACATGATATAAACATAGATATAGATGGCATTGGTGGAGGTTGTGTGAGCTCGTTTACTTTAGAGATGCAAGTTACGTTGCATAATGAGATAAAGCAAAAATTTCCCTGTAAAAAGGTGATATATATATAATAGATGGATATTATAGTGCATCTAATTTAATAGATGTATAATTACATTGATGAAAATTATGGGTTGTTATACAAAACGTGAAGTATGCTGCCAGTTCGTTTGTTAACAAGGCACTAACATGGTGGAACACTCAAATCTAGGCAAGAGGCCATGAAGCGGCGATTGGTATGACCTGGAATGATTTTAAGGCTCTGTTGGTGAAGGAATTTTGTCCAAGTAATGAAATGGAGAGGTTGGAGAATGAATTTTGGAATCACAAGATGGTAGAAGCCAACCATGCAGCTTACACGTATCGGTTCCATGAACTGGCCAAGTTGGTTCCACATCTGGTGACACTTGAGTCGGCACGCATCAAGAGGTATGTAGCGAGATTGGCGCCTGAGATTAGGGGAATGCTCAAGGCGACTCAGCCAACAACTATCCAGGATGCAATATAGAGAGCCGACATACTTACTGACAAAGCGATTAGCTGTGGTATCTTGTCAAAAAGTAATGAGAAGAGGAAGGTAGTGGAAGAGACTGGTAAATCTGGAGGGTCGTGGAGGGATAAAAAGAAGGCAAAAATGGGAGCGGGTTTTGTGGCAACAACTCCTCCTAAAAATGAATTTGTGAACCAATATCCCAAGTGTACTAAGTGTTATACTTATCATCCAGAGGATGGAGTTTGTAGGCTGTGTTTTAACTGTCAAAGACCTGGTCATTTTGCTAAAGATTGCCGAGCACCATTTAAGCGAGCAACTCCTGTGAATGCTGTTAGAATGGGTCATAATCAGAAGGCTTGTTACGAGTGTGGAAGCCCTGATCACCTTCAGTACAATTGCCCCAAGTTGTAACGAGCGCCGGGTCAAGCAGGGAATCCATTAGCATTGGAGGGAAACCGTAACACCTGAAACAATGGGAATCGAGCTACAAGAAGGGCCTTCAATGTGAATGTAAATGCAGTGGAAGCTTTAGAGGATCCTAAAGTTGTGACGGGTACTTTTTCTTTGAACGGTCATTTTGCTACTGTACTTTTTGATTTTGGAGCTAATTTTAGTTTCATTTCTACTGAATTTGCGCCCTTACTAATTATGAAACCTAGTATTGTAAATCCTGGTTATGTGATAGAAGTAGCAGATGGTAAGAAAGTAGAAGTTAATAGGATTATCCGTAACTGCAAACTAGAACTAGGAAATTCTCTGTTTAGCATAAATTTGATACCGTTGGGTCATGGAAGTTTCGATGTGATTATGGGGATGGACTGGTTATCCCGTAATAAGGTTGTGATAGTGTGTCATAAGAAGGTGGTTGAAATACTGTTGGAAGGTAGTGGGATACTTAGGGTTCAAGGGGAACGTACGTTAGGAGTAGCCAAAGCTTTAATGAACGCAAAGGTAGATGAACCGAAAGTGGGTGATATTTCTGTTGTGCGGAATTTTATTGATGTGTTCCCAGAAGATTTGTCAGGATTACCACCACAATGACAAGTTGAGTTTTGCATAGATTTAGTTCCTGGAGCGACGCTAGTTGCGAAGTCTCCATATCGTCTAGCGCCCTCGGAAATGCAAGAATTGTCTGGGCAGCTTCAAGAGTTGCAAGACAAGGGTTTCATACGACCGAGTCATTCTCCGTGGGGAGCACCAATGTTGTATGTTAAGAAGAAGGATGGCTCTTTTCGTATGTGTATCGATTATAGAGAATTAAACAAGTTAACTATTAAGAATCGATATCCTCTCCTTAGAATTGATGACTTATTTGATCAACTACAAGGTTCATGTTATTTCTACAAGATAGATCTTCGATCGGGTTATCACCAGCTCCGAGTACATGAGGATGATATTCCAAAAACCGTGTTTCGAACAAGGTATGGACATTTTGAGTTTACCGTTATGCCTTTCGGATTAACCAATGCACCGAAGGTCTTTATAGATTTGATGAACCGAGTCTATAAACCGTATTTAGATAAGTTTGTTATTGTATTCATCGACGACATCTTGATCTACTCAAAGACTAAGGAAGATCATGAAGTGCATTTGAGGTTAGTTTTAGAATTATTGAGGAATGAGAAGTTGTATGCTAAATTCTCCAAGTGTGAGTTCTGGTTACAAGAAGTGCATTTCCTTGGTCACGTGGTTAATCAGAGTGGTATTCACGTAGACCCAGGTAAGATAGAGGCAGTAAAGAATTGGAAAGCTCCTACGACATCGTCTGAGATTCGATCGTTTTTGGGTTTGGCAGGTTACTACTGCCGTTTCATAGCAAATTTCTCTAAGATTGCTAAACCTCTTACCTCGTTGACTCAGAAGAACCAAAAGTATATGTGGGGTGTGGAACAAGAAGAGGCTTTCCAGAATTTGAAAAATATTTTGTGTGATGCACCGATATTGTCACTTCCTGATGGAGTTGAAGATTTTGTAGTTTACTGTGATGCTTCGAGTCAGGGATTAGGTTGTGTTCTTATGCAAAGAAATAAGGTAATTGCTTATGCGTCAAGGCAGTTAAAAATCTACGAGAAGATTTATACAACACACGATCTAGAGTTGGGAGCAGTGGTGTTTGCTTTAAAAACTTGGAGACATTATTTGTATGGCACGAGAAGTGTCATTTACACGGATCATAAAAGTCTCCAACACATATTTGATCAGACGGAGTTGAATATGCGCCAAAGGAGGTGGATCGAATTATTTAGTGATTATGAATGTGAAATTCGCTATCATCCGGGTAAAATGAATGTGGTGGATGATGCATTGAGTAGGAAGGAACGGGTGAAACCTAGACGTGTACGGGCAATGGCTATGACTATTCAATCTGGAGTAAAAGGAATGATACTAGCAGCTCAGGGTGAGGCGTTTAATCAGGAGAACATACTTGCTAAAAGGTTACATGGTTTAGATCAGCAGATGGAAAGGAAAGGAGACGGAAGTTTGTACTTTATGGATCGAATATGGGTTCCGTTAGTAGGAGGTGTGAGAATAGTAATTATGGATGAGGCTCATAAGTCCAGGTATTCTATACATCCTAGAGCGGATAAGATGTACTATGACCTTTGAGATATGTACTGGTGGCCGGGAATGAAGAGGGATATTACTACCTATGTTAGCGAATGTTTAACTTGTGCAAAGGTAAAGGCTGAGCATCAAAGGCCTTCAGGCTTATTACAATAACCAGAGATACCTGAATGGAAGTGGGAAAGCATCACCATGGACTTCATCATAAAGTTACCTATAACAAGGAATGGGCACGATGCGATATGGGTTGTAGTTGATAGATTGACCAAATCAGCACATTTTCTGGCAATACGTGAAGATTATAGTATGTAGAAATTGACGAGGTTGTACACTGATGAAATTGTCATCAGTCATGGAGTGCCTGTGTTGATTTTTTCAGATCGTGATGCACGGTTTACATCACGTCTCTGGCAAACCTTTCAAAAAGCCTTAGGAATGCGATTGGATATGAGCACGGCTTATCACCCTCAGACAGATGGACAAACTGAGCATATAATTTAGATGTTGGAGGATATGTTAAGGCCGTGTGTGATAGAATTTGGTGGCAGTTGGGATGTCCACCTACAGTTAGCTGAGTTCTCTTATAACAACAGTTATTACACTGGCATTCGGTGTGCTCCGTTCGAAGCACTATATGGAAGAAAATGTAGGTCACCCGTGTTATGGGCTGAAATTGGGGAAGGTAGTTTGATTGGACCTAAATTGGTGCAGGAAACGACTGATAAAGTAGTGGTAATAAAAGAGAAGCTCAAAGCGGTGAGAGATCGTCACAAGAGCTATGCTGACAACAGGCGCAAACTGTTGGAATTTGAGGTTGGAGATCGTGTGATGCTAAAGGTGTCGCCTTGGAAGGGCGTGGTTTGTTTTGGGAAGAAAGGTAAGTTAGCCCCGAGGTATGTAGGGCCATTTGAGATTCTTGAAAGGATCGGTCCTGTAGCATATCAGTTAAGATTGTCCGAGGAATTGAGTGGTGTACATGACACGTTTCACGTGTCAAACCTAATGAAGTGTTTGACAGATGCTAGCCTGCATGTGCCATTGGGTGAGATTAAGGTTGACAAAACTCTTTGTTTTGTTGAGGAACCTGTAGAGATTATAGACTGTGAAATTAAGATTTTAAAACGTAGTAAGATATCACTTGTGAAGGTTCGTTGGAATTCAAAGCGTGGTCCCGAGTTCACTTGGGAGCGCGAAGATTATATGAAGTCTAAGTATCCTCAGTTGTTTGTTGATCGTGCTGATGAATCGGCTAGTTAAATCTCAGGACGAGATTTCCTAAAGGAGGGGATACTATGACAACAATGAATTGAGCAGGTTAGTTTATACCTTTAGAAATGGCTAAGGGTTCATTTTATGTGTTTAAGTGTTGTGCTATGTGATTTTATGTGTACTAAGTGGTTTTCATATGTGCATGATGTCATTTTAGAGGTAATGATTATCTTATTTTGTGTGCATATGAGTTTGGTGTTAAGTATTCCATTTGTTCACGTGTGGTGATAATGGAAATGAAAGACATGTTGCATGCAGTGCTACGTCAATTCTTGGTGATTAAGTGTTAAGCGTTTATGGGAAATGTGGCATTTTAAAAATGAAATAAGTGAGTGGAATATAGAAGTTTGTAGCAAACTTTCTAAAAATAGAAAGCGGTTTGGTGAAATGAAAGTTATATTTAGAAAGTTTAGTAGGTAGCGTTTAAGTAAAAAGGTTTACCCAAATTAGCTTAGGTTTTTTATGAAAATTTAAGGTAATGAAGGTAATTAGTTAATTATTAATAAAAAAATATAAAATATGTTTACATAAGGGGGGCCGATCGGTTTTGGGTTTTCATAGGCTTAGGAAGTTTTATTTGTTTTGTCAAATTGTATTTAGGAAAGGATAAGGATGCTTTAGAGTTAAATACCATTAAACCTAGTCATTCCCTTCCCCTCTTTTGGTTATTTTTGTTCTTATGCAGCCCAAATCCCTAAGGGAAGGTCAATTTTCATGATTGATCCAAGAAACCGTAAGAACTTGTTGTTTAGGTGCTAGCATTCAAGGTAAGTGTATTCATCCTAGTTAGATTTATGTATTCATGTAACATAATCATTGATGAATCATTAAGGTTAAAAATATGTAATTAATGATGTAATTAATGGGTTTTAAACATTAAAAATTATTTTTAGGGTTTAACTAGGGTTTAGATGTGAATGATTAGGGTTTATCATGTTAAATTCTTAACTTGAATCTGATTAGAATTTTAGGTCACCTTGCGGGAGTCATAACTCGGTCATACGGATAGCTTTTATTAATTTTCTTAAGCCTAAAATTAACTACAAAGATTTTACTTTCCAACCCAGTTGGTTCATGAATTAAAAGTCAGTGGAAGTCAGTCAAATAATTTTTTCAAGATTCGTTGTCAAAACTATGATTTCGGGACGGATTTGGGTCTGATTTCGGGATGTTAAACCCCTACTTAAAAGATGAAATTAAGCTTATCCCTCCTATAGTAGTTAAGTTCCATATGTCTATTGATAATCCCGTGAAATTTAGCTTTTGAAAGCATGTCTAAGTATGGTAGTTAAAGTGATACATTTTGGTGTGCAATCAGATCCGAATTAGGACAATTTTGAAGTTTGATTTTATTTGAGATAGTTACACATATAATTAATACTTGGGAATCACAAGGTAGTTAATATACTCATAAATTAATGTGTGTGATTTTTGGTATAATTTACGAAGGTAATTAAGTAAGGGTTTTTGGTACGTAAAGAGACACTAAAATTCTGCAATTTTGAGTTAATTGTAAGTAGCTAGTGTTAAGTGTTAATAAGATGGTTAAGGTTGGACATGGTGTCGGGGTGACCCATGATGGTTAACTAAACCCTTAGACAACCATCATATGTGTGTTAGATGGACTAGAGCTTTTAGCTTGGTCGCGTGTAACCGTGTTTATTTATTTGTATAGTTGCGTGTAGAGATTTGGAAGCTGCGTTTGAGTATCGAGGTGAGTTTCATATCCCCTCTTTTCTTATGATTTATTGGGTGTGGAAATGATGCAAAGTGTTTGGAAATGTTTTGATTACCGTGATAATGTGTTGTTAAAGATGCATGGACTATACGTGACTATTGTATGTTATGTGCTACATGTTTTATGATGTGATATTGTGAATTGAGACTAAGTCAGGGGGGATCACCTGCTGGTATCCATGGCCTGTTAGTGGATGGTACTGTGGCCTAGCGAGCAGGAAGGTTACTTTGAGAGTGTCCATGGCCTAGGCTAAAGGGGTAACCACAGGGACCTTGGTACGATATGAGATGTCTCGTAGTTGTTTGCTGGGTATTTGTGTGATTGATTGGATTTGCATGTTAGCCTGTATGATAGTTCATTTATTGTCCTGCAATGTTTTCTTTATTATCACAGTAATTTACAATTGGATTTGATTATCGTGTCTTAAACCTATGACTCTTCCCACTTTTGTTGACAGTTTTATGATCATTTTCAGGTATTCATGATTGAGGATGTGATGTTAAAGGGGTGGGGGGTAAGAGTTGGCTAGTGAGGACCGTAGGCTTGCAGGCGGAGTCATTTCTAGAGATTTTATTATGTTTTTTGAATTGTGTGCTATTTGATGTGTTGGGATGTTTAGACTTTTGGATTATGTTTCCTTGTGGTATGACTTTGCTATCGTAATGCAAGACTCCTTTATCTTGTGTTAGATATTGTCATGACACATTGTGTCCCATTTTTTTATCTATTTCATTTAGTTCTCACTATTGTTGATACCATTGTGTTGTGATGATATCTATGATGTTACACCTCGTGTTTCCGCCTAGGCGGAGTGTGACATTTGGAAGTTCAATGCTTGTTTTTGGATGAACAACATTAACTTCTGAGCCAGCAGTATTAACAGTTGAACTACCAACATTAACATTGTTAGTGCTGTTAATTTGGTAGGGTATAGTAATGTTAATATTGTCATCCTTCTCTTGATTAATTCTTGGCTCCTCTGTACTTGAAACCTCACTTTATTTCCGTTCAGTTGGATTTCCACTTTCATTCCCTGGATCTTTAGCATCCTTTTTTTCCTCCTCCCTTGATGGTTTGAATCCAGCATCAGGAGAATCCTTTGAACTAGAAGAGAATGGTGGTTCTTGAATAGATAATGGTAGCAATATGTAATATTTGTCAGGTATTGTCTCCATTCTAGCTTTACCTGCATTATCACATGCTTTTGAACCTGTACTACCATTAGATTGATTCCCTGCAACAACTGGCTTATAGTTCATAGATTTTGTTAGTGCATCTATATCAAAAAGCCAATTTGGTCCACTTCCTGAAATATTAGGTGTATTCTTACTGAATTGAACATGCAGGTTCTCTTCTATTATCCTAGTTCTACTATTGAATACTTTGAATGCTTTGCTATTGGTAGAGTATCCTATAAAGAACCATTCATCAACCTTTCCATCAAATTTACCTAGGTGATCTATGGTATTAAGGATTGTAACATGACACCCAAATGGTCTCATGAAGCTTAAGGCAGGTTTTCTACATAGAAAAAGTTCATAAGGGGTCTTGTTTTGAGGTTTGATAACTAACACCCTATTTTGGACATAACAAGCAGTATTAACTGCTTCAGCCCAGAAAGTTGTTGGCAATTTTGAATCAGTTAGTATAGTCCTAGCAGCCTCTATTAGTGTCCTATTTTTCCTTTCTACAACTTCATTTTTTTATGGAGTCCTAGCAACACTAAATTCCCTCTTAATACCCTTCATTTCACAGAACTGATTCATGACCTTATTCTTGAACTCAGTCTCATTGTCACATCTAATCACTTTCACCTTAAGGTCTATTAGATTTTCTATGCATGATATAAATGTTTTAAGGATTTCAGAAGTTTCATCCTTAGTGGCTAAGAAGAAAACCCAACTAAACCTACTTAAATCATCTGTGACAACTAGGCAGTACATCTTTTTCATTAAACTATTTACAAATGTTGGGCCAAATAAGTCCATGTGCAACATTTTTAATGGTTGGATGATTGAACTGTTGTTATGGACTTATAAGAGCTCTGGTTGGCTTTCTCTTCTGACAAGTAACACAAGTTTGATTAATTTCAAAAAGTTTTGAAGGTAAACCTCTTACAAGGTTTTATTTTACCAGTTTATTCATTGTTTTGAAATTTACATGTCCAAGCCTCCTATGCCAAAGATTAGATTCATCTGGTGTGGCTTTTGCAAAGAGATAAGTGAGACCTCCTTGAGGAACAACATTCTTTAAATCAACATTGTACATGTTATCCTTTCTAAGAACTTTAAGCAAAACATGACTCTTATCAGTTAACTTAAAGTCTGGAGATAGAAATACACACATGCAATATCAATAAAAGAAACACTTTCTTTCTTATCACATTTTGTGAGACGATATAAATGAGGTTAAAATTAGTTCCTTACGAAATTTACACATCTTCAAAGTCCAATTTACCAATTCTTATTTTACCTTTCTCAGTAATTTTCCCTCCTTTGGAGTTTCCTCTAAAGGCAACAAATCCTTCATCAATTTCTTCATAATCTGTAAGATAGGATCTGTTTCTTGTCATGTGCCTAGAGCATCCACTGTCAATCACTCCTTTATCCTTCAAATCTTGTTGTGGATTTCCATGCACTTATGAGTATGAAATTAGGTGTCATTTGGGGTCCCATGCCATTACTGACTTGGTTCTGAGCCTTGGTGCATAACATAGTTAAATCTTTTAAAGGAACTTGATGCACCATTGTTTCATGGTGATCTTGGTCTTATGACTTCATTTTGGGTCTCATAAACCCAACTTGCTGAGGCCCCTTATCAGACATTTCCCTTGTTTCCATAACAGCTTCTTAGTAAAGATTTTGGCATAGCAAATATTAACCATACTGCAATTTCGGCCTAGAAGCATTAACATTTTTTATCATTATCAATATTAAACCCTCTTATTAAAATTACTGTTATTAGTTGCTGTTATTTTGTTAAAAGCCCTTCTAGCAGTTGAATATGCATTATTAATTAACCATTTCATGGTCCTGATTTATTCACTGCTGTTCTGGTTAAACATTATTTTAACGGGTCTAGCAGCTTTAAGTGATATTGGGCAGACTAGTTAAGGTATGTTCTTGGTACCATGCTCCTTTTAGACCAGGTGTAAGTAAATTTAGAGAAATTCTGTTTGTTCACCCTTTGAACATTGGTCCACACTGGTTTTTCAAACCTTTGATTATTATACCCAGTATTGCAATTTCCTTAATGTTCAAAACTACACACACATGAACAAAGCTTTGTTGAAATCTCAAAATCATTTCCTAATTTTTAAGACATCTATTGGTTCTAATTACTATTGTTCCCTCTAGGACTGGATGTGTTTTGCATTATTTTATCAACTAATATTTTTTAGGAGATTTTACTTGCCTCAGTAGACTTATACAAAGGTTATCTTAGCATAACTAGGTTTATTAAACATCTACAACAGTTTTAATCTTTGGCACATCTTTCTTACTACTTTCAGACACCACATCCTCAAATAATTGAGGGCTCTATTTTCTTCCTAGCATTCTTAGAACTAAAAAGAAATCACGTTCATTAGTCTCAACAATAGGCTTTTCAACTACAGACTCACTAGCAGGCTTATTCACTTCAACAAAATCATCTAGTCTAGGATAAACTAAATCATGCTTAGGTGGCATAAAATTCCTAGTATTATGTGGTAGGAAGTATTTTTAACCCTTAATCCTGTTTTATACTTATCCATTATTTGTCTGTCTAGAAGTTCACTTAGGCTTTTTGATGAATTTTCAAATTTTTGTACTGTAAGTTGAACCTTATATTTTTCTTTTGTAACTAATTCTAAATTCCTTTTAAGCTCTGCAATATCTAAATCTCTTAAATAAACTTCACGTTTTAAGAGTTTTATATCTTCCTCATACACAGACTCATTTTTCTTAAAGACTACCAGTCTAGCTTCTATAGATTCTAAACTAGTTTTATAAGAGACAACACTTTCCCTAGCTGTTCTTAAGTCTTTAAACTAATTGTATCATTTTGTTCTTTTATATTTTTTACACATTCTAAACAAGATGAACAACAATTTGAGTCATTAGATACCTCAGAGTTTGTAGAAGAATTTGAACTTGTTAAAGAATAATCCATGAGAGCAAAATTGGTTGGACCTTCTTCTACTTGGTCACTCCAATCATAGCCAAAGCCATCACACTGAGCCCTAAAGCATTTGAAGGGGTTTCTTTAATTGCACAGTTCTTTCTTGTAGTGGTCCTTTGTTCCTGCTTCTCTTTATTTCTTGCTGTCTTGATTCCTGGGTGCCTTGCACTCCCTTGCAAAGTGTCCTTTTTGGAGAGGCCACCAACACCACCGGGTGGGGAGGCAGTTGAAACATCCACCTTGGACTTGTACATACCCAAGATTATTTCTTTGTTGTTCTCTGTACAGCTTACTTCTAGTTTATTTCTTTAGGAATCTTTTTGCTCTCATAGTTAGCATAGCAATGTTCCACCTCAGGTCTATCTCTTCTAGATTATCAGGATCGATTTGTTGAAGTTATTCATTATCAAGCTGTGTAATACTTGGTTAGCTAGCAAAGAAGGAATAAATCATAGCATTACAAAAAATTTCACCAGATTTTGAGCTATTAACAGCACCCTGAGTGCTAGTAGTATTAACACCCTGAACTACTCTAGATGCAATATTAGTGCTGCCAGTAGATAGAAAGGCTACATTGTGTGAGTTAGTGGTTGAGTTAGATAGAAAGGCTACATTGAAAAGGTCATCCAAACTCAATGTTTTAATTTCTAGTTTGTTTATCCACATAATAGTATGCATAGCCCATTCTTGTGACAAACTTCTCAAGAACTTTTGATTGATGTCTTCTTGAGAGATAACTTAACCATGCATCTCTAGTTGACTAATTAGCTTTTTAAGCCTTTCATAGGTTTGGTGAATCACTTATGTGCTGGATGCAGCAAAGTTTTCATACTGCTGCTTTAGAAGATTTTCCTGTGTATTCTTTGTTGCAGTATTACCTCCAAATCTGTTCTCAATAGCCTGCATCAGTGAGTTAGCATCCTTGTATGTGTTGAATTTTAATTGATGCTCATTAGGTAAGGCCATCAACAAAGTGCTTCTTGCCTTCAACTCTACCCTTCTTTGTGCCTTCTCTTCAACAGTTGTAGGAGTGATAGTAGTCTCCTTACCATCAACAAGTTTTGTTACTATGGGTGCATTACCATTTTCTATGATTTCCCATAGAGTATAATCAATGCATTATAGGTACTGCTCCATCCGCATCTTCCATAGATCATACTTACCAGGTTGAAGTATGGGTAGCTTTTTTTTTTCGATGGTGTTAGTAGGTTTGGAGAATCCATAGCCTCTTGAAAAAGTAGATCTTGTGTGTAGTAGAATTTCTCGGCATTATTCAAAGCTTCTCACAAGCTCTGATACCACTTGTTGATCCTAATATAATAGATCTTGCTTAGCTTGTATAAGCTTAAGTTGTATTGAATAAATTCAAAACAACTATGACAGAAAATTTGATTATTAATATCAAAGACTATGCGAAATCTAGTCAATGATACTAAGAAAAATTTCAATGAAACAGTAATAACAAACAGTTTATTAAACTTTCAGCCTCAATATAAAACGAACACTCTTAATAGTGTTAGGGTTTACAAAACCTTGAAGCTACGAATAACACTATAAACTTTGATATGATTTGATACGATTTTTGGTACATTAAACTCTATACCTTAGGACATCCTTTTATACACCAAGGAGTCCTAACAGGCTTACAATATTTTCCTAAATTATCATAATCTTCTAAACAAATAACTTATATGTTTATTTACAATAATATCTATACTTATCCGTAGTAATCTTGATATGCAATCTTATCTTTTTCCTATCTCTTTGTCTTTATCCTTTCTAACAGTAGAACTCTTCTAGCAGTTATATTCTTTAGCAGTTGTAACCAGCTGCATTAAATTTTATACCAGCAGCACTACCTTAGCAGAATTGTAGAAAACGTAGAGGGGGGTGAATACGTTTCTGATTAAAATCTAAAAACGTTTGTATCAAATCCCCGATTAATCGCGACGTAATATGAAAAGTACCAAATATGATTTATGACTATATGGATAGCATAGAATAACCATGTAGTCACAACATAATTATTAAAAAATCTAATCACAATACAATTACATAGCATTAAAATATAATAGAGAGCGTTAATATAATAGAGAGCAAACCGACACGATGATTATACAGTGTTCAGTCACGGAGCCTCTTCTTCCGCTCTACTCCTACTCCCCGGTACAACTCGAGAGTTACTTCAGATTAAGTGTAAAATTCCACACATCCGTTTGCTTACCTTAAAATAACCCATTTAAACCAAAACGGACCAAATATTTTAGCAAAATTAGCTTGTATTTGTGTTTTTTGTGTGCAGTACGGATATTCAGAAATCACAAGAAAAAGAAGAAGTCAAAAACGTGAAGCACCGAACAGAGAATCAGAATGAGTTCAATAAGAGCCAATGATTCAAGCTAAAGCCAGAAAAAAGTCAAGACTCAGTCAAATCCAGTCAAAGATAGTCTAATAAAAAGTCAACAACATCCCAATCCTATAGCCCACTTTACCTTTATTACACCCCAAGGGCTTTAACTTGTTAATTCCGAAAGTTATTTATAATTGAAATAGGGAATAGGGAAGATCAGGACCATTTGTGTAATATCAAACTTATAACATTTTTAACTGTCTCAATTTGGGGCGCCAACACTTTTTACTATTCTCCGTCTCCCGTTTCATCCAACCAAGGGTAATCAAAGGGGTTTTCAAAATTAAAGGTGATTAGGTAATTCTTTGACTCTCTAAACACAAATGAAGGACAATATGGAGTCTTGATCAGGTTTACTTAACCTCTCCCAATCAAAGGACACGTCAACTATGGTGAAAGCACAATGGAATGTGGGTTTTTGTGCTAAAACACTCATAAAAGAAGCACAATGTCACATCAAAGGAATGCCAGCCTGGCAATCCTTAGGTGTCCACAATTTGATCAAACGGCCACAAATGATGCTCAAATGATTGAAGAAATGATTGGTTGAGATTGAAAGTTGGAGGGCAAGGCAAGAGGCTAGAAGGATCTAAGGCAGGCTATAAATAGGCCTCACTTTCTCAAACGCTAGGAATTAGTTTTTTTTAGTAGTTTTTAGTGTGCTTAAAATTTCTCTTTAGCTTATGTAATTTCTATTTTTAAGTAATGTAAATCAATTTTAAATATTAATGAAACTCAGTCTTATTTTGTTATAAACTCTCTTGTTCAACTCATACACTTTTCTTTCTTTTTAAACTATTAAACAAATGTCATTAAGCTCTCATAAGCTACTCATAAGCTATCAAGAGTCTCTAAGCTCTTGATTAGAGTTTTATCAGCCTTAATCTTACCTTAACAATTAAATCAGTTTTAAATTCTATATATTACCTTTACATTTGGATTGGAAAGCTTATGGAAGGGGGATCTAAAATGGAAGGATCCCCAAGAACTTTACCCTAGCTTATCTAATAAGCTAGGGAGCTTGTAGCTGCCCTATTGGGAACCTTTTGTTTAGCTAAAGGTTCAAGTAAGTTTTCATTTACTTTTCATAATTTCATTTCTAGCTTTAAATAGTGATTTAATTGCTTTCTATATTTAGATCTGCTTATTTGCTTATTCTCCTTGCTTATTAGTGCTTATTTTAGTATAATTTAGCTTAATCATTATAGTTGTTTATCTGTTTTCAATTTTCTTAGTTTAAATCATAGATTTTCATATTATTGTCTTAAAAACCTCTAAAAAACCAAAAATATAGTAAAGTAGCTTAAGTCTTAGATTATTGCTTATTTAGTTGTTAAATCATGCTTATTAAAGTAGTTTTAATCTGTTAATTGTCTGGTATTAAGCACTTGTTTACTAGATTTCAAAGTAGCAGCTTAATCATAAATGTCTTAGTCTTAAAGTGGTGTTTGATTTAAGCTATTTTGACCTCCCAAAGTCAAAGTAAGTTTTTGAAATTGTTTAAGTCAGCTTAGATTTCATTTAAAATCATTAGGAAAAGAGTTTTTTATAAGTTAGATTGTGAAATTGAAAAAGTTATGGTTTATTATGTTGATTCTAGCATCAAGGGAACTTTCTTGTGAATTTCACTTGTGCAATTGTTGATCTAAGCTCCCCAAGGCTTAGATCTTGCTTGAACTTTGTTTATACACTCAATTGGAGTGTGTCTTAGTGCAGGATTTTCCTTTTGGAACCCTGCAATATTTGGATTTACATTTGTGACAAACAGGGCACAGTATACAAAAGTTAGTATTGCTGTTACTTTACACTACCAGTGCTAACTAAAAAGTTAGTACTGTCGTCACAAGTTAGTACTGCCACCTTTGGCTTAATTTTTAGCTAAGTTAGAATAGGATTTAGGATCTTAGATCTAAGTAGGGCTAAGATTAGCTATAGCTTAATATAGAATAAGTTTTAGATTTCATTTTCTAGCTTATTTACATAGCTTATTTTTGCTGTCAAAAAGTTAAAAAGCCAAAAACAGTACTTAGGAATTTCAGGTTCTTAATTTGTTAATTTAGCTTATGGGTCTAGATTTTATAGCTTAATTAGATAGATTATAAGTAGTTTAATAAGTCCTTAAAGTTTTAGAGTCTAGTTTAGCTTTTTAAGCTTTTAAGCTCATTTGGATTTTGTGCTACTTTGTTTAATTCCTGAGATTGCTTAAATCATGCTTAGTTTCAGTAGCTAAAAAGCATTTTTAGGTTAGATTTCTTTTCATTTTTAGGTTAAGCACATCATAAGCTCATTAGAAATTCTTTCCTTTTACATTTTGAACTAGTGTTGAGTTTTTTTTATAGCTTATTTTCTAAAACCAAGGGTTAACCCCCACTTTCTAAGGTCAGTTCAAAAATAAGCTTTTATTAAGCTTATTTGTTATTTTCAGCCCAAGTAGCTTTTATTAATTTCGTTCCTACTAGCTTCCTTTACAACTTTGCTCTTTTAAGTTTTTAGTGATAAGCACTTTTAGAATTTGAGCTTATAATTGGACTCGGTTTGTTGTCGGGGTAAGACCTCAGGGACCATTCTTGTAATTTTTCTGTTTTAGTTGTTTTTCAGTTAATCCTTTCCCGTTAAATGTTTTAGCCCCTTTAGTCCTTACGTCTTTTACACAGTTAGTCCATAAGTTAGTTATTAATTAGTTTTATTTAGTTTTAATTAATAATTAGGGTTAGGTTTTAATTAGTTTAATTAAACTTTTATAAAAAGATAAAAATTAGGGCTTTTATTTTTAATAATTTTTGGCACTTTTTCTTTATTTAGTGAAATTTTAGTTTATATTTTTTTTGGGTTAAATTTTAGTCAAATTGCTTCATAGTTGCGTTTTCCGTATTTGTTTAATTGTTCATTTTAATTTTATTTTTAAATCTTTCCAAATCAAATATCTTTGCTTCATTCAAATCAGAATCCAAATTAAAACGTGGTTTTAATTTCACTAGTCGTTGGGGAAACGACCCGGGTGATCATATTTACCCGGTTTAATATACGTATTATATATTATATTATATATATTTTTGAGAGTGAATTTTATCAAGGGTAGCTTGGTAATTTTCTTAATTGCTCTTTAAAAAGTATTATATTTTATAAATATTTTATGTGTGTAAAACTCTCGACCACTTCACTAGATCAACAAGCTCCCTTCTTGGCAGAGAAAACCTTACACAACGTTGCTTACACTTTATCTGGTACTAAGCTAAATACCGAGTCCTAACACCGGTAGAACCAACCCATCGTCGCTTACATTTTATCCGGTACAAAGCTAAATACCGGGTTCTTACACAAAGGGTAGAACCAACCCAAAACCACGTTATGTTTTATGGCCCAACATAACAAACCTTGTGTTTTATGCCACAAACACATAAACCATCTAGTCTAAATCAAATGATACAAAGAGATGATACAAGTGTGTATGTGATGATGATATAAGACAAATGTGTCTAATGGATTTGAATGCCTAATCTAAATGAACTTCCAATGTTAGGAAGCCTTCAAAAGGATGATGATGATGAGATCTCCAATCTTGTAGATCTACATATGGGTATGCTTGGTGGTGGATGAAAATGGAAAGATCTTTAAAGCTTGCCTTGGTGGATCATCATAAAAGTATGCTTACAACAAAATGAATGTTAGAGCATTATGCTCATATACAAAAATGAAAATGATTAATAAAGGTGTTCCTACATATCTAAATGGCTGGAAACTAGAGAGAAAGTATGTGTGAAAGAGATAAGAAAATGGTGAGATTTGGCTTGCTATTTATAGGCAAAATTCTGGCACTATAGCCCGATTCCACCGGTTTCATTGTAGAATGGAACCGGCTAGTGTTCCTGAAGGGAACCGGCTTACAGTAACCAAATCCGGATTTTGTGATAAAAAATCTTATAAAATCTTATGCAATCTTCAAAGATTATGGCTAGATTTAGAAAGAAATAATGTGACAATACATAAAGTCAAACTTTGTGGATGATTCATGCATGATTGCGTAAATCCATTTTGTATTTTATTTTTACTTAAGTAAACTTGTGTATGTAAAATAAAAAGTTTGGTTGAGGCTTGCCAAAATAGAGTTTACTTGTTTAAATAGTTGGGGATAAAGTTATGCTTAAAGTTTTGCCTTGGAAAGGGGTCGTACGTTTTGGCCAACGAGGGAAGTTGAACCCTAGGTATGTTGGACCATTCAAGGTGTTGGAAAAGGTTGGATCCGTTGCTTAAAGCTTGAGCTTCCTGAAGAGCTGAGCAGGGTTCACAATACATTTCATGTATCCAACATGAAAAAGTGTTATGCCGACGAACCATTAGTTGTTCCGTTGGATGGACTACATTTTGATGACAAGCTTCAATTCGTCGAGCAACCGGTCGAAATCATGGATTGTGAAGTCAAACAGTTGAGGTGAAGCCGTGTCCCAATTGTCAAGGTTTGATGGAACTCTAGGCGAGGCCCTGAGTTTACATGGGAACGCGAAGACCAATTCAAGAAGAAATATCCACACCTCTTCACAAAGACCGCACCGTCGTCAAGTGTTGCGTCTTAAGCCTTGATGACAAGGCTCACTTAACGGGGGGATACTATAACACCCTGTGTTTTAGGGTCATTTACGACGTCAATAAATTCACTATGTATTTTTAGTATTGTACGCGTTTGCTTTAAATCGTAATCGTTAAGTTAAATCGCGTAAGCTAAAAATTATCATTCAATGTAAACAGGCATCAAACAATTAAATGTTTACATCAAGCAAGTGTTAAGTAATTATTTTGAGGATAATTATTAACTTTTTTCATTTTATTTTATTGGTTGCGTAAAGTGTTTACGTTTCGCGATAAATTACATTTAGGTATTCCCAGAACCACAAAAATAAATCTACGCTTCAACAAATAACCATTTTATTTCTAGTGAGAAAAGTTTATAAAATTATACCCATATGTATCATATAGTACGCACCATTTAACAAGAAATAAGCAAGACTTGTTCATTTTTGCAAGTGTACATCTTTCACATTTACTTATACTTCCATTATATACAAGTATACATTCATTTCTTTCTTTTACACCAAAAATTGCAAGAAATATCTAGTAAACACTTCTCCTCTTTTTCATGGGATAATCCCTAATATTTGATGACAAAGGGACATAAGAATTAAAGGCCTAGACATTGTACACTAAGGGTTAGTAAAGACTTATAAGCATGACTAGTGGTTTTGACCACTAGTCACACCTTTTAGCCCAATATGAGCCGTCCCCCCCCCTTGACTATGGTCTTCATTTATCCTTTGGTTAGTTGCACATGACTAGCTTATACATATAATACTTGCACCTTTACAAGAGATAACATTCACACAACACTTCACTTGAGAAAAATCAACTTATTCTCCTTTTTCTCTTGTTTTACCCACGTCCCAAAACAAAATCCAAGATCAAACCATACAATTTTATTCTACAACATATACACACCCTCATACATCCTATCTAAGATACCTCAAGGTGTTTTAAAGGTTTGATTAAACCTTTAAAAGGATTGAAGCAAGAAAGGAAGCTAGGGTTTTTCTTGGAAAATTTAGGGTTTTCACCCTTTGTTTTCAAGCAAGGATTTAAATCACAAGGGTGTGATTTGTTCTCCCATTTACCACTCATTCATATAAGGTTATCTAAAACCCTAAACATTTCATAATTATGATTTTATGTGTATATATGTTCTATGTAGTAAAATCACCATTAGGATACTTTTGAACATGTAAAATGGATTTTTACTTGTGATTATGGTTTTGTACACTTTTACATATGTTATGATGTTGATAATATCATGTTATAATGAGATTATAAGTCTTGTACACTCTTGGTTTATGTATAAAAAGTTTATGTACAAACTTGTTAATTTAGGGATTACTTAATAAACTTGTAATTAAAAGTTTACTTAAGGAAAGTTTATGATTTCATGTGATGTTAAGGACTTGTTGATCTTGATGATCTTGGACAAAATATGGACAAATGGACTATATAATATATGAGACTTATAATATAAAGAGTTATAAAGGACTTGTGGTAAATTATGTAGTTAAAAAGTATATAAAAACAAAGTTATATAAATAAACTCAAAAAGATATATAGGGGCTGTTTTGGTCCGAATTTTTAGGCATGGATTTTATGTTTTATAAAAATACTACATATTACAAGGATTGTAAGCATATAAAGAACTCGAAAAACCGATTTATAACGAAGGAGATACGTTATTTACGAGTTTTAAATAAAAAGTGTTTATAAAATAAGTTTTATAAAAACTTTTAAACTTTTGAACACGATAATAAAAATTATACAATTTTGACAGATTATATATATTTTTATGATTCCAAATCAAAACGAATCATAATTTTTCAAGCGATAACGAACGAGTTATGAATTTCACGAGTTTACGATAATTGATACTTTTATAAAAATAATTTTATAAAAAGTTACTTTTCATCAGGGACTTTATAAAAATAAATAGAACATTTAATTACGAGAACGTGCTCGAAAGAATTGCTAAAAACGGAGCTATAACAAATAAAATACGACATTTACGGGTTTTACGACAACTAAAACTATAAAAATAACTTTATAACTGGTGTTAACAGTAAAAAGTAATGTTCACCTGAGGACATGAAATACAAAAATGTCATAATTTGATACATTGTCTTAATACAAAATCGTAGACATAAGAAATGTAAAAAACGGGCTTAAAACGAAGAAATTGCGTCGTTTTTACTATCGAGCTATTTATACACGTTTTAACTTTATTAACATGATTTCACTAAAACGATTAGATGGTGATTGAGCTATATAGAATTGTATATGGTAGTAGTTACTCAAAGTGATTAGTACTTCTACGACCTATATTGGATTAGGTTGCATTCGATCATTACCGTGACACATTTTCTGTGATATATTTGATTATCGTTCACTCAAGGTGAGTTCATAGCCCTACGTTTTACATGATTTTGTTTTACAAGTTTTTGGGGTGAGAAATATTCATTGTTTTACAATTGGACACAAGTGGATACTTTTACTTTATGATTACATGTTGCCTAAGTAGTGATAACCCTAGTTGAGCCCATTATCATGAACTGTCAATTACTAGATTGTGAGCACAAATGTTATGAATAGATCTATTGGGATTGACATCCCCGTTCGGGTGATTAGCTATCACTGGACAAATGAACGTATACCATGTCAAACATAGGATGTTGCGGGTTAGAACATCAACATGGGCAATGTAGGCAATTTATATTGTATTCATTCATGTCGAGCTTCAGTGTCATGAGCTTAGGGCAACGTAATTACATTTATATGATGTCTGCATCTGTTGCATTATCATACACTTGGGAAATCTTGTGGTCCTACAATATACGATTTATCAAACCTATGAATTCACCAACATTATTGTTGATGTTTTAAAGCAATGTTTTTCAGGAGGTCAATAAGCACGAGGTGCAAGGGATACATTGGTGGTTTTGATTTGGATATCATGCATTAAAGATTTTGTCGCATTACATTTTGTATATCTGTTATGGGCTAGAAATCTTTGTATTTTAAACAAGTGAACAAGTGAAGCTTCAGGCTTATGTAACAAATACTTTGTTAAATCCAATGTATCGGTTTTAAATGACTTTTTGGTCATTCTATATATATCTTGTGTTATTGATCATTGAAGTAACACGCCCGGACCCTTATTCCGCTGCGACCCAATTTGGGGGTGTTACAGATGGTTCCTAGATTCCTTAATATTAACTACTTCGTCAATTTCTAAAGTATCATCCTCAATGTCTTTTTCTAAGTTTTTCTTTTCGGTAACCTTAATTGCTTCTTCTTCATCTAAGTCATCATCCACCAAGGGTGATGTCTTAGAGGGTGGAGGAGTTTCATCGAATGTCACGTTGAGTGATTCTTAGATTTTCATGGTGTGTTTGTTTAGGATGATGTAAGCTTTACTATTTTGGGAGTATCCTAAAAAGACACCTTTGTATGACTTTGGGTCAAACTTAGTAACGTAGTCTTTGGTGTTTAAAATGAAGCACTTGCTTCCAAACACTCTAAAATAATCAAGAGTAGGTTTTCTACCTCTCAATAGTTCATAAGGTGTTTTACCTAAGATGGCTCTAATTAGGATTCGGTTGAGGATGTATGTTGAAGTATCTACGGCGTTACACCAAAAATTTTATGGTAACGATTGTTCATTCAACATGGTTCTACTCATTTCTTGTAGTGTCCTATTGGTTTTGGTTTTGACACTATTGGACATCCTAATTGGTTTTGTATTTTTCTACTAAATATTTCAAATTGATCCAATGCTTCGTTTTTAGTTTTAAGGAATCTTGTCCAAGTGTACCTAGAATAGTCGTCTACTATTACTAAGATTTAGAGGTTTCCTCCGTAACTCCGTACGACGGATGAAGTGAAGAGATCCATATGGAGAAGTTCTAAGCATCTAGTCGTTGATACTATATTCTTAGCTTTGTGACTAGCGTGAGCTTGTTTTCCAATTTTACAAGCATTACAAAAGTGTTGATCAAACTTAAGCTTAGGTAAATTTCTAACTAGTTCCTTAGAAGCTAACGTTTGAATGAGACGCATATTAGCGTGACCTAATCTTCTATGCCACAAAGTAGAGTTTTCATCAATCGTTGCAAGACAAATTTTGTCTTTCGGCTTATTTCCTAATTTCATCACATATAAGTCTTTCTTCCTAATACCTCTACCTATAACCTTACCATCCTTAGTGATTTCACTATCGTGTTTAGAGAAAGTTACTCTACATTTATTATCACATATTTGACCTACACTTAGCAAGTTAAATCTTAAGTTATCTACATGTTCTACATTATCTATATTGAGAGAGTCATTAGAAATCGTACCTTTACCAATGATGTTACCGTAAAGATTACTACCAAAAATAACGTTACCTCCATTGTATGCCTTGTAGGTTGAGAAGAGATTTCGGTTACCCGTCATGTGTTTAGTGCATCTACTATCTTTTATCCACTCATCGGGTTCTAAGTCGACTCCAAGGCATATCTCACTAGATGCTTGAGCCACGAGACATGTTTCGTCTTTAGCCTTTTCATCATCTTCTTCACCGCTATCACTCCAAGAACCTCTGACGAATGCTCTTTGGTTCTTGTCTTTTGGTGGTTTTGGGCATTCTTCAATAAGATGATTTGGGTCACTGCATCTAAAACACTTCCTATCACTTTTGTCGTTCTTGTCGGCTCGGCTTCTTTGGAACGTCTGTCATTCCTAGGTTGTCTTACGAACCTACCACTTCTCTTGAAGAACTTCTTGAAGTCTCTAACCGCCATGGCGTACTCTTCATCTTCACTACTGAAAGTCGAACACTCTTCATCACTAGATTCCTTCTTAGCCTTTAAAGCAAGATATTTTATTTCTCCCTTAGCTTTGACTATTACGAAATCTTTCTTGATGATCATCTCATGAACTTTTAGGTTCCCAATGAGTTCATCAAGAGATAGTGATGTCAAGTCTTTCGACTCTTTAATCGTCGTGACCTTTGCTCTCCATTTAGGATGTAGAGCCCTAAGAAACTTTCTAACATAATTCTTGCTAGAGAAACCTTCATCAAGAGCTTTTAGACTAGTAATAATGGTATTGAATCTAGCAAAATTACTATCTATAGATTCATCTTCGGAAATGACGAATTGTTCATATTGTTGTATCAAAATGTCAATCTTGTTATCTTTGACTTGGCTAATACCTTGATGGGTGATTAACAAAGTTTTCCAAATTTCTTTTGCTGTATTACACATGAAAATTCGTTCATATTCTTTTCTAGGCAAGGCATTAAAAATAGCCATTTTAGCTTTTGTTATTTTTCGTAAGTCTCTTTTTAAGATCATCACTTTGTTTTTCAAAAGGGATAACCTCATCTAATTTCCGGATTTTGTTCAATAAGTTGAAAATCACCGTTGGTAATAACATGTCAAAGATCAAGATCTTTTGATTTTACATACGTATCGAATCTATTTTTCCAATAAATAAAACTATCGCTTTCGAAAATTGATGGTCATTGCATAGATTGCCCTTCTAGATACTTGTCAGAATCTATAGATCGATCCAAGCTTTAAAATACAGTATATTTTAAAAATCTTGAGTGACCTCGACTTCTTATACCAATTGTGGAAAATAGAAGGGGGGGTTGAATAGTTTATCGGTTAATTGGCGTTTTAAAAACTTTGCTTATAAAAACACTAGATTCGAATATATGCAAGATCAACTCATAATATGAACAACCAATGTATCTAACTACTTGCAACACAATCATAATACAAACAATAAATATAAGGAATAAGTAAAGGATAAAAGGTAAGAGATAGAACAATCAAACCACAACACCAAGATTTATAGTGGTTCGGCTACGAAGCTCTTCTTCGCCTTACTGCACTCCCCGAGTATCCGACTCGAGATTTAACTATGTCAACAAGCTCCCTTTAGGCGGAGAAAATCGTTTACACGTCGCTTACGTTGTTTTCCGACACTAAGCTAAATGTCAAGTCATAATCTTAGCTAGAACCAATCTACCACTTCACCAATGTATTTTAAGGACTAAAATACTAACCAACACACGATCAACACAATCGGATTTATACACTATCCTATTTTACACAAAAACACAAGATTAAGAAAATAGAGATTTGGATCTTAGAATAATAGAGGAGAAATTACTAATCTATAACATTTTGTTTCTTGGTGAATACGATTGTTCTTCTCTTACACTTGATAGAAGAAGAAAGAAGGTAGAAGATGAGATTTGATCACTTGAAACAAGATTAAATTATGTTAGTGATCAAGAGATTTAGAGAGAGAAATAAGGATTTAGAGAGAGAAAGTTATCTGAAAAATTCGGGCTAAGAGGTCTGTTTTTCTGCAAAGAATAGTGTAGTATTTATAGCCAGGTAAAACCAACGTCTCCTGTGGGGGGTCCCGGTGGTCCTAGATATATCTGGGGGCCGTCCTACCTATCAAGGGGCCGCCCCTAGGCAGACGCTCCCTTTTTTGTCTTTTAGTGAGGAAGATTAAATCTGGTGTGGAACCTTCTATTTTAGGGGAAAATCATATTTGAATTTTTATAATTAATTAAAACATTTCTTTTATATTAAAAATTATTTTGTATATATTTATTTTTGTAAAAATACTTTTTGTAGAAATGTAAGGTTTAAGAAAAAAATATTTTCTTGATCACTAATCATGTTTAATGATTTGTTTATTCATACCTTAAGAGATTTACGTCAAAATGGAAATTTACGATTAATAACACGTAAACGTTTATTTTTATCGTAGACGTTTTTACATTTTGTTATCTTCAAAACGTAGAGGAGTCGAAAAATATAAATAACGTTTTTAGGCATTATTTGTATTAACAATGAAATTGACTAACGTTGACCCGTGATTTGTGAAACTTTTGAAGAATGCGTTTTCACTCTTAGATCTTGAAGTAGTTCTCATCAATCCAAACAATGAATAAAATAAGCTGGTAGCCATATTTCTCGAAGGTTAAACATCTTTGTCATCCATTTGTAGTTTTGCAATCTAAAATCTTATATAAGTTTTGACCATTTTTCTTCAAACTCCATTGGTTCCATGAACATATTCCACACAATTTTGTTTAAGCGCTTTTTAAAATCCATATAATTATAAATTTCTTTACATATCTATAAATGAATCACGTGTGATTCATAAGTTAGAGTAAGTAATTATGAAGACATCATATGTGATTCATGTTGAACAATATTTATTTTTCAAGTAGTTTATGAATTACATTACCTTTGCTGGAATTTTTTTGGATGATATGCCATATGCATAGTCTATGCTTAGATTCAATAAGAACTACTTCAATTGTGAGTTTCATTGCTTCATCCAGATCTGTTACAATCATTGTTGGTTATTTTTTATATGCAGCCATAAATGACCTTAGTAACCATGTGTAAGCTTTTATGTTTTCTCTTAAAAGCAATCCCGAGCTGACTGTCATGCACTTTCTGTGTTATCTATCCAATGAATGGAACAAACACCATGTTATACCTGTAAATCACATGTGATTGTTACGAAAATCAGAACAGGGTTATAAAAAGACAAAATATGTTTTTGTAAAAAAACTTACTTGTTAGTTTTGAAAGTTGCATCAAAGGATACAATATCTCCAAACTCCTTGTAGTTGCATTAAGTAACTTCGTCAGCCCAAAACATTGCAACCAATTCACTGTTTTCAACCTTATAATGAAACGTAAAGTTTGGCACAAACTTGTTTCTGTTTTCTATTTTGTTGATTAGCGTTTGTGTGTCGCTTTCTCCTATGAATGAATTAATGTCCCTTATGTTATTCTTAAAATCATCACTTGTGCCATGAACATATTGAGCACCCCTTTTCATCCTAGAATACAAATTATATACCCTTGTTACACCAAGTTTTAAGGTTGAAGCTTTGACAACAAACATTATTTCCACTTGAGCATTTTTCTTTGTGTGTTTGTTAGATGTTTATACTCTTTCGGAATCATTTGACGATTGTGATTAGGAACAAACTTAGTTATTTGGTACTTTCCAGAAACATTATCCAAATCGACTTTGATTCGTGCCTTACAACCTGTTACACGTTGTCTTGTGAATCTAACATGTGTATCACTGTTTCCAAGATCCAATGTGTTTATATTTATGTATTTTAGAATGCCTTCCCAGTTACACATGATGTACTTAGATTTTATCAAACCACTTCTTGTTTTTTTTGCCGATTTTTTAACTTTGAAACCTCCATTTCAGCATAAACGGTATAAAATTCAATACATTCCTCTATCGTATTATAAACTTTTCCCTAAAGAGGTAAATAAATGTTTTCAACATTAGGTTCCTAATATATCGATCCTCTAGGTGTCTCAGTATGACGATATAAAGTTGGTCTTGGTGTGCTCATAGAATCTGTTATAAAATCACATGTGATTTTTGTTCAGAATCATGTTTTATTACAGAACAAAGCAAATGTCATTTCTTTTTTTTAGTTGCAAACCCAATAGAAAATAAAATAAACAACTATGAAGTCACATGTGATTGGAGTTTCATGTGTCTCATTATGACTTTATAAACTACTCACAATATCATATATTGCAATTTATTAGAAAAAAGAAACAGAATCACATGTCATTTACTTGTAGCAGTAACAAAATTCTCTTCGAAATATTTTCAACAAGAACACCATCCATAACCTGGATTTCAGACTCAACGAAAATACTTTTAGAATCCACAACTGGAACAACAACCAAAGCTGCTTCGTTTAACTGATTATCGTCTATTTGTTTTACGAATCGTTTGTATTTTAATCAATTTCTTCAAATTCGTTCTAATTACAGATCGATTAACGATCTGTTATGATGATTAGAATGTTGAATTTGAGTGTTTTCGTGTCATTTTTTATGATTATTTGAAGGTTTGACTCGCTAGTAAAGGTAGGGTTCGAATCGCAGGTGAAGGTGGGAAGTAGGGGTTTGAATCATCGGTGAAGGTGGATGGTAGGGTTTGAATCGCCGGTGAAGGTGGGTGGTAGGAATCAATCGCCGATAAAGGTGGGTGTTGGTCTATCCCGACCTAATTTTTTTGGGAAAAAATGAGTTGTTTGTAAAATATATGTTTATATATACTTGACGATTTTGCCCTTTTAGTGTGGAAGGAGGGTGGGATTTGTTATTTAATCTCAACCATTGAATTTAAAGTTAGATAGATGGTTGAGATAGGTTCAATGAATATTTAGAGTTGAAGGGGTCTTTTTTGGGATCTCAACTCTCACTTTAACATATAATTCAAAATAACAATAAAATTTTATATTCAATCAATCTTAAATCGTCTTATATAAAACGATAACTTTTTACAAATATAAATTTTAAACAAGAATGTCAGTTTTCTTGTTCAAAGTATTTGGAAAGAAAGAGTCTTATAGTCACATGTATGCGATCTAGCCGGTATCATTGTGAACGTTCCCAACTATTTTCAAGGAGTTCAACTAATTGTTATTCTAAAAAACAATGATCAATGTATGACATGTTTAAAATAATTATCTATTATATGGCATTATGCCTAAATTTTGATATCCTTTATTAACAAGATTGTAAATTGTAAACAAACAAAACAATTTGCAATATTTTCCATTTGGCATGAACTATTTTGAATTTATTTTGTTATTGTGTTTTTGGATCAATTACCTTTGTATTTTGTTTTGATAAAGACTCATAAAAGAGATGCATTTCCAACTCATTAAATATCTTTTACCCAGGTATCAAAATTTTCTACCTCAAGGGCTAAAAGCTTTGGACTTCGTATGATAGTATAAATATTTATGTAGAATGAGGTGACAATTTGAGACCACCAAAATTTATTAATTAAAAGAGTTATTAAATAAATCGATAAATTAATAATTATTAATATATTATTAAATTAAAATTTTAATTAATTTATCGTATACAAAATGTTGGAAGAAAAGTTCTCTATATATAATCTAATATTGATAAATTATATGAATACAATGCAAGTAATATCAAATGAACGCCCAATTTGAAAGAAACCCTTCAATCTCCCACCTTATTTAATGCTTCTTGGAAGTTTCAAATTTATCACTTATGGACCGCTTACAAAATTTTCTAAATAAATTACAAGATCAAAATAGGTAACTACAAACCACATCATCCACACAACATGGCTCCCATCTTAAAGTGGGAAAAAAAAACAATGACAGAAACGAGATTCGAAGAGCATTAATGCAAGCAACAACAAGGATAATCCAAGTCTTACTCAAAAGCAATTGCAAGAATGGGTTCATATTAACTAGGTTTGCAGTGATACACGCGACAAATATCGACTACAGTTAAGCGGATCTTTAGCGTATCTCTCACTTAGATGCTCCCGAAAGAGGCCGATGTTGAAGCGACAACAAAACCGGACAAAAATTTCCTGACACTAAGAAAAATCTCTACTATGAATGGATTCATCAATATCAAAGATCATGTGAATTATGACAGGTAACTAATCATACGAGAAGGCGAAAAAGTTCAAGAAAAGATATGTATCCCGTGGATACCTCCAGACTTTACTTATCTATTGGTTGGCTTGGAAAGTTCAAAGTCAATATGGAATTAAAAATTTCCGACGATTTTGGAAAGAGAGGATCGTTGAAATAGGAGGGTCATGGAGGACACATAAAATCCAAAGAGACAAAGTTGGACCAAGTTTGAAATGAACGACATCTTAATATGTGATGAAACAGTTGTTTATTTATTATTTAATTTTAAATTTTTTGTACTTTAGGATGATGTATTATTTACATGTTTTGATCGTAAAAAGGTTGTTTTTTAGACATCAACCGGATCATTTCCCTTGCAACAATGCAGCTTGAAGGGAAAAAACAAGACAAGGAAAGACAAACTGATGCTATTTCTGTAAATGAAGTCGGTTCGGAAAAACTTCTTTATGGATTAATTGGGAAATAATGCCTAAACACGTGCTTCAAAGATGTAAACTTGAACATTCTGAACTGTGATAACCCGTGCTAACAAAAACAGCTTGGAGGATGACTGGTGTGTTTAATTTGAAGAATAATTCGCCAACTTTGATAAAAAAATGGTTGGAAGAAAAAATTCTCTAGATTGTGGATAATTGCCCTGCTCATACCAAAAATTAATTGAAGGATAAACGAAATGTATTGTATTATTTTTTTTGTCCCCAAACACAACTTTCAAAAAATTCAACACTTGGTGACGCGGGATCATACGAGCTTTTAAGGATGCATTATCGTCGTCCTTTTAAAGAAAGTCTTTTTGGAGGGTTTATGAATTAGGGTTTCCAAATCCATCAAAAATAAATGTATTAGATGCAATGAAACTTGCAAATTTCAGCATGGCCTATGGACTGATAGTGCAAATACCAATTGCGAACTGCTTACGTTAATGTTTAAACTTCGATCTAACATATAACATGACATTTTGAGAACTCAGATGTAGGTGGTGAAAGCACTCAAGAACTCCAGAATTTGATCAAAGAGTTGGGTTATCGTCAATGCAATGGAAGTGCAGAAGTCTGATCACCCAGAGAAAATGTAGCTGCGACAGTTGTTGACTGATGAAGAAATTTTTGAAAGCTGTTATTGGAATTAAAAAGATGATATCGAGAAGAAGAGGATGAAATTTCTACAATGGAACCCCTTCGCGAAAACGAAGCTATAAAACGAGCAAACACATGAACAATTTCTTGTTAGCTATGAAAAACAACTCCAGAAGTTCTTACCACATGCTAAGAAAATTAGAGACGAGATACAAGGGAAATTGATTTCAACACAAAACAAAAGACAATTGAGTCATTTTTCAAAAACCTTCATAAATTCAATTCATGACGTATGCTATATATAAGGAATTATAATTTATATTTTATTATGGGCAAAAAAAATTATCAAAAAAGTAAAATATTATAATTTTAAGCGAATAAATTAAATTAGCACCCTATCCCCGAGTCGGGACCGGGCAAAAAAAAATAAATATCTTAGAGAGTTATTATTAAGTTAATCGAGTATTAATTATCAGTTTTCTATTGTATTAAATATTTATGTAGAATGAGGTGATATGAGATAATATTTGCAATTGAATCTAGATAAGTGAAAATGTGATTTGATAACTTAAATGCATAATATATTTGTGACGCCTAGGTTTTTTTTCGAAAGGCAAATTTTACAAACACGCCAAAACGCCACAAAACTACAAACACCAAGAGGCTACAAAGAGGAGCCTAAAGAACTAAAACAACAACAAATCACCAAAACATGAAGAAGAAAAAAAACTGCTCACAAAGAATTGCCCAAGCTATACGGTTTTTGGACCCAATTATCCCAATTTAGAGATGAACAAGCACTCCTATTCTTGAGCCATAAAAGACATAACATGTGCAGCGATGAAAAAAATGTCTTCATATTTAGTCTTCTGTCATTCTCTAACTCATCATGAGTAGCATGAAGAATTTCATTTCGCCACTTACAAATAGACCAAAGAAGGACATAACAAACACCAAACAAAGCTTTCACCACCCTTTTATTTTTGAAAGGCAGATTTATTTTACGAGATAAAATATCATCTAAAGAAAAGTCATCAGTAGGTTGGATGTTCCACCAACTCCAAATCTTGAGCCAAATAGTCCTTAGATGAGGGCATCTAATAAGGCAGTGGTCCAACGTTTCTTCATGATCATTACAAAATAGACACTGATCAGACACAAGATTGATACCTTTATTTCCATTTGAAGCTCACCTCCAAATTTGATTCTGTCAGCAACTTAGATTGCACTAAATCAGAAAGACATTTCACAGAAAATTTACCTGATATGTCGGCATTCCAAGTCTAAACATCATCTTTTTCTTGTTGCAATGAAAGGCCACTAAAAAGATGCTCAAGAGAGTGAAGATCAGAATCAGCCCGCCCTCGCGGAGGAGATCTCCAAGCCCAAACACCCTGCTAATTCCCGTTCATCACCTTCTACCGGTCACATAAACGACAATCTTTTTCAATCTCAAGAGCATACAGATTAAGAAAACTCTCTCTAAGACTCACACCAGCCGTCAACCAGTCATCGTTCCAAAAGCTAGTTTGCTCACTAGAGACAACTTTCCGAGTCATGAGGGAATCTAGAGGGACACCAATCTTTTTTATTTCCTCGATGGATCTTAAGATATTCGGCCAAACACCAGATCTTGATCTAAGAACACGAGAATCTCCAATACCACCATCAGAATCATAAATATCCATAGGGCCAACTCTTCACAACGAAATCTCCATAACCACTTGCTAATGAGACCTAATTTTTTTTCACGGAGCAGGCCGACACCCAGACCGCCTGCTGATTTGCTTTTCAGAACATTTAGCCACTTTATCCAAACTATCTTCTTCTCGTCATCTTTGATTGTGACGTCTAGGTTTAAAAAAGAAAATAATATATCACCATGCTTCATGTAAATGAATAAAAATTTATTATGAGAAGAGTAATAAATAAAACACCATATAATAGATAATACTTTTAAATATGCCATACATTGGGCATTATTTTTTGAAATAACAATTAGTTGATAAAAAAAACTCATGGTTACCTCTAAACGTGTTAGTCATGAGGTTTGAATATATATCTCTTGCGCAGAGGTGTCCAAAACTCCAAATACTAATGGTAGTTTTTTTAGAGCAATTCTACATTCACAAACAATTTACAAAAAAATATTCACATAATGACTTGACATGTGTTGTGGTCTAATCATATTGCATTATAGTTTTTCTTTCTTCATTCTTACCCTCCACATCTAGTTGCCAATCATTATGTGGATATGTTTTTGTAAATTGTTTGTGGATCTAGCATTACTCAGTTTTTTAAATATCAAAGTGTAACATCGTTATTTCACTTACGGTTTTTAACGACCAGCTTAAAGAGTTATGGTTAATAGAATATGTTTTATCATAATTAAATGTAAAAATTAACTGATATATGATAATCAAGTGTTTATTGTTCTACTTTGTCAAAAGTCGTTTTCACTTTCTTTTCGAGATTATCATACAATCAAGATCATTTGTAGATGATTCTATAACAAAAATTATTTACTTTACTACCACTTTTAGAATATCGACCATTAAAAACAATTCCTCACAGAAATATGTTTTATCTTACAAACAAGTAATATTGGGACACAAAAACTTACTCCATTTGTTGTGAAATAATTGTCTTATGAAGAAAAAACACACCGTTAGAAAAAAAATAATTAATACTGGTGTTTGTTTTATATTTTTTTGCAGAATTATAGTATTATCATTAACTAGTTAATTTATGATTTTTTATAAGTTTGTAATAATAATATCTCTACTACTTTATAAAGCATTTAGCCCATGCTATTTTTATAAGTCTTAAAATATTAAGTAAAAAATATTACTTTATTAGGAAAGTAACAAACCATATTAGTCAATGTTGTTCACCATATACGTTTTTTAATACAGTCAACTTGTAACTGTTAACATTGATACTGTCATCAATTCAGTCAAATTGTAACCGATGCATTCATGTGGTCCATTTGTAACGATCCATTAAACATCATTTAAGTGTAAACAACAAACTCAAATACTCATTGAGTATAAAAACCTAACACACCAACAAAATTCATTACACCATTTTCATCTCTTTATTTTATCTCTCTTAAAAACACAAACATCTTTCTCTCTCTTTCTTCAAACCATCAAATTCCGTCGTCTCACATATCAGATTTTGCCGCCACTACCGTTTAGTTCTGCCGCCACCTTTGCCAACATCATGTGCCGTCAGCCGCTACCGCCGCCATTGTCTTTGCCGTCTGCGAAGCTAATGATCATGGTTTTGGTGGACTAGGTGGTTTCAGTGCGCTATGTGATTTTGATGTGTTTTTTGGTGATTTTGAGCGGTTTTGGCATATCCATATGAATATTCTCATGTCCAATGTACTTTTTGTTAGATCTATATGAATATTTTGAGCAACTTGATCTCTTTTTGATGGTGGAGCATGGATGCCATGTGTAAAAGGGACTACGCCCAGTTTGCTTATTGGCTTTCAGAATCATACCCTCATGTTTGCTTTTGGCTGCTTTCATTGCTAATGTTGCTACTCACGGGAGGTATAAATTCATTAGTCAATGTTCACCATAAACATTTTAAAATTCACATCAGATTTAATGTATACGCTTTTTTAACTAGCATGTGTTAATAATAGCTCATTTAAAAGAGTTTGTAACTTCTGGTCAAAAGAAGTTATGAGCATTAATCGGACAATTAATCTCATTACCTCCTCAATGAATTCATAGTGGTTACATGACCATAATCATGGTCTTTAAGTTAATGTTGAAGGTCAAGGTGGTTATAAACATTTAATGTTGAAACCGCTTATTTAATAGTATGTATCTCTACTGTTTTATATAAAAAAAGTTGATTTGTTAATTATATATATACATGATTGACATTGATAATCCATTTCAAAATTTTAATCTAAAATTTTATAACTTCAACGGGTTTTAACATTATGGCTTACATCATTCGATAAGTCAAATCTTCATCAATCGTTAAGGTAAAAATATTTTTTTTGTTATTTTAGTGGATTATTATATTATTAACGATTTATCTTTTTCAATGTCTATTTTTTTTAATCGCGGCATTATATAAAACTAGCAAAAGCTAGACATCAAAACAATTACAAGGTAGAGTTATTGTCAATAGGATTTCCTAACCAACCTATCCAAGATAAACAAAAATTTAGATTTCTAGATGAAATCCACAAAAACAAATGATGAACAATAAAGTCCCAAATAGTTTCCTTCTTAGGTTTGGACACCGAAAAAATCATCTCATTGCGAAACTTCCAAATCGACCATAACATTGAAGCCGCAATCCCTTCCAGAATGAACATAGCTTTCTTCGTAACTTGACAGGCATCTAACCAAGATATCCATTCCGACAAATTAGATATCTCTGGAATATTTAAATCACACCATCTAGCCAAACGAGCCCAAAGATCTCGAGACATCCCACAAGAGAAAAAAGGGTGGTTCACATTCTCTACACACTCACAGCAAACAGGACATAAAAGAGAGGCGACATTAATACCTTTACTATCCATATTCACCAACGTTGCAAGTTTTTCTAAAGTCAATCTGTAACACCCCCAAACAGGGTCGCAGCGGAATAATGAGTCCGGGAGCATTACATCATAGATCAATAGCACAAGATATGAGAACGGCCTCTAAAAGAGTCGTTTAAAATACGATACATTATATTTATTAAAATTGTTTAATACAAAGCACAACGGCTTAAATTGTTCAACATTTGATAACAAAGATTTTAGATCATAACAAAAATCCCAAGATGTAATGACTCCAAATCTTTTATGCATGACTCCCCAAAAGAGTATCCCAATGTATCCTTAGCACCTCGTGCCTCATTGACCTAAGAAAACATGCTTTAAAACGTCAACATAAAGTTGGTGAATCACATGTTTATGTAAATATAATGTAGGACCGCAAGATTTCCAAGTGTATGATAATGAAACAAATGCAAACATCACAAAGTATAATTATGTTTCCCTAAGCTTATGACACTGAAGCTCGACGTGTAAGAATTACAATATAAATTGCCTACATTGCCCGTGATGATGTTCTAACCCGCAACGTCTGAATCCGACATGGTATGCGTCCGTCTATTTATAACATTCGTGCTCACGCAAAGTAATTGACAGTTTATGATAATGGGCACAGAGGGTTATCGCTACTTGGGCAAACACGTAATCATGATAAAAATGTACACTTACGTCCAATTTGTAAAACCATGCATGTTTCTCACCCCAAAAGTTGTAAATCATTGATATAGTAAAACATAGGGCTATGAACTCACCTTAGTGAATACACTGAAGTATATGAATCAAGCGAATGAAAACATCACGGATAAGACCGAATGCAACCTAAGTAAATATAGGTCGTGTAAGTAGCATGTACTTTGAATAACCAATACTACATATAATCCTATATAGTTACATCACTACCTAAAAGTGTTTGTTTAATTTATCAAACTAAACAAATTTAATTTGTACTTGTAAAACAAATGTCATTGTATTTGGAATTGTAAAAATGATACACTTGTCTATCAATTTGTTATTTGCCAAAAACACTTGATGTATGATTTATATAATTTCATTATATAATAATTTAATTGTTTGAGAAAATAGTATTTATAAGGGTAGATACATTTATAAATATTACTTTTAGTAAAAACGTCATATCTTTCTCGTTTTAATCCCTTTTTAACAGAAGTCCAACCAAATTTTATATGTATGGATTCGTATTTGAAAAGTCCAACCAAATTTTATATTTATTATATGGTTAAGTATTGTTATGAACAGTAACAGTAAGTGAAAGTTTATAAAAATTCTTTTTATAACTTTAATTATTGAAATCGTATTTTAATTGTATCTCATTCGTTTTAATTCGGCTTTTAGTGATTCTTATGTCCACGTCTTCGTAATTAAAAATTCTATCCAAGAAAAATATTTCTCAACAGCCCACTGTTATGAACAGTAGCAAGTTTTCATAAATTTACTTTTACCTATTTAATTACTTAAAACATGTAAAATCCATAACTAGTTCATTATCCATTGGTTTTCCAAGTTTCTTATATTTTTGAAATCATTAAAATATGTACTTTTAAGGAAAAATACAAAACATTCTATTCAAGTTCGAATTTATATAGTTTTTATAAACTTAGTTTTATAAAAACACTTTTATACACATTATCTCGTAAAAATCATAACTCCTTCGTTATTTATCGAATTTTCAAGTTTTTTATATGCTTACGATCGTTATGAGATGTACTATTTTTATAAAACATAAAAATTGATTTTATTGGGTTCGAATGAACAGTAACATTTAAATGTTTAATTAACTTGTTTTATACACTTTTAAACTTAATAAAGTTACAACAAGTCTACTAATTTATAAATTACATCCATTATGTATAAATTAGGTCTTATACATTGTTTCCATCATAATAAGTCCATATTGTCCAAGAAAATTGTCCAACGTATTTATTTACTTATCTAAACTTTATAAATAAATAAATAATCATAACTTGACAATTAATTATATAATTTATCCAAGGCTTGTAAGTCCTTATTTTAAACATATTAACATATTTTAAACATTATCTTATTCATAAATAAAATGTATTTCGTGTATGTTTGTACATGTATTTATTTTATAACTTCATAAAATAAACCTAGGTGATGATTTAACTATACACAATTATATAACACATGAAATTAACATAATGACAAGATTTGGGTCTTAGATAAACCTTAGATGAGTGTATGATGAAGGTAGAACAAGATTAAACCCAACAAACAAAACCCTAATTTGAATTTTGCAACTAGAAAACCCTAATTTGATTTCCTTTCTTGCTTAACCCCTTAAATTACCAAACCAAGCTTCCTAGATACCTTGTATATGATTAACAATAACCCTTGAATACTTGTAGCTTTGTAGAAATGAAATCTATATGAAACCCTAACCTATAATTATTGAGCCGTGGGTTTTGTTTGTAGGAGAGGGAGTTTGGAGATTTTTGCTAGTGAATAATGAGAGTGTAAGTGATATTTACCTTGGACTTGCTTCTTATAGCAAGTGGTTATGTAGAAAACAACTTTAAACATAAACCATGAGATGTAGTGGTAAAGGTACTAGTTTGTAAGAAAATGTAAGCACTTCTCCTCCTCCTTATGCTTATGGACGGCCAAGATGAGCTAGAGGGTACAAGGATTTGACAATTACTAAATATATGTGATTTAAGGTACATCTTGTAGGGTTAGGAAGATATACTAGTGAGTTTTATTATTTAACATGTGTATACAACACATATGCGGTTCTATGGATTATTTTGAGAGTAAGTGAGTTAATTTTTGTATAGTGGGTATAATTGTGGATATTGGTTTGAGTATAGATAGGTATAGGTACTTTCGGGTATGCCTAAATGTATTTTATAGCGAAACATAAACGTTTTATGTAACCGATAAAAATAAAATATGAAAAGTTAATAATTATTCTCATAATAATTATATAACACTTGCTTGACGTAAATTTTAACTTGTTTGGTGTCCGTTTACGTTGAATGTTAATTTTTTGTTTACGCGATTTAACTATAGGATAATAATTAAAAGCGAACGCGTAAAACTCTAAAAATAAATAATGATAATAATTGAGTCGGGAAATGACCTGAAAATGAGAAATGTTACAGTCTCCACCCGTTAGAAGAGCCTTATCCTCAAGGCTCAAGTTGCAACACTTGACGAAGGTACGGGTTTAGTGAAGAGATGCGGATACTTCTTTTGAAATTGGTCTTCACGTTCCCATGTGAACTCAGGACCTCTCCTCGAGTTCCATCGAACCTTGAAAATTAGGATACAGCTTTGCTTCAACCGTTTGACTTCTCGATCCATGATCTCTACAGGTTCCTCCACAAAACGAAGCTTGTCATCCACATGAAGTCCTTCCATCGGAACGGCTATTGGTTTGTCAGAATAACATTTCTTCAAGTTGGATACATGAAATGTATTGTAAACCCTTCTCAATTCTTGAGGAAGCTCAAGCTTGTAAGCAACGGCTCCAACCTCTTCCAGCACCTTGAAACGTCCAACATATCTAGGGCTTAACTTCCCCCGTTTGCCACATAAGACCCCTTTCCAAGGTGAAAGTTTAAGCATAACTCTATCCCCAACTTGAAACTCCATCGGCTTACGCTTTAAATCGGCGTAACTCTTTTGTCAATCACGGGCGGCTTGCATTCTTTGTTTGATTTGAATGACCTTCTATATCGTCTCTTGAACTATTTATAGACCTGTGAGTTAAACTTGTCCAACCTCGGCCCAACAAACAGGTGAATGACACTTCCGTCCGTAAAGTGCCTCAAATGGTGCAGCCTTGATACTAGCGTGATAACTATTATTGTAAGAAAACTCAACTAGTGGCAAATGTTTAACCCAACCATTTCTAAATTCGATCACACAAGCACGTAGCATATCCTTGAGAGTTTGAATAGTTTATCTCACTTTGTTCGTCAGTTTGCGGATGGTATGTAGTACTCATATCCAAGCTAGTACCCAAAGCCTTCTGAAGTGATCTCCAGAAATTTGATGTGAATCTAGGGTCACGTTCACAAATGATTGAGACAGGTATTCCATGCCTCGTGACTACCTCCTTTATGTACATTCTCGCCAATTTCTCCATGGAATCAGTTTCTCTCATTAGCGTAAAGATTGCAGACTTAGTAAGTCGGTCAACAATCACCCAAATGGTGTCATAGCCTTGCGACGACTTTGGAAGCTTTATGACAAAATCCATAGTGATATTGTCCTACTTCCATTGAGGTATCTCAGGTTGTACCAGCAATCCTGATGGTCTTTGGTGTTCAGCCTTGACCTTAGCACACGTCAAACATTTTCTAACATAGGTGGTGGTGTTGGCCTTCATATTGGGCCACCAGTATAGCTTTTCATGTCTTGATACATTTTGTCAGAACCCAGATGGATAAAGTATTGTGATTTGTGGGACTCGTGCATGATCACAGTCCTTAAGTCACCATAACATGGCAACCAACTCCTGCCGTTTAAGCATAGGGTTTCGTCGGCGCGGGGTTCCAACTTTTCCTTTGGTATATCCTTCTTGATCATACATCCTATATCTTCGTTCTTGAGATTCTCTAGTTTCCGTGCTTCGGTCTGAGCATTCAATATTTGTTTGGAAAGATCCAAACCAATAGTCATCACTAAGGCTCAAACTCTTAATGGTTTAATTCGCTCTTTCTTGCTTAAAGCATCAGCAACAACATTTGCTTTCCCTGGGTGATAACGAATCTCACAATCGTAATCACTAAGCAACTCTAACCAACGACGTTGCCTCATATTCAACTCCTTTTGGTCAAGTATGTGTTGTAGACTCTTATGATCTGTGAACACCATACACTTGGTTCCATACAAGTAGTATCTCAAAATCTCTAGAGCAAACACTACTGTACCAAGTTCTAAATCATGGGTAGTATAATTTTTCTTATGAATCTTCAGCTATCATGATGCATAAGCAATCACCTTCTCGTTTTACATCAATACAGCACCCAGTCCTTTATGCAACGTTCTCAGCACCTTGAGGGAGAGCTAAGATAGGTGCGTACACAACTTATTCTTCAATGTCTGAAAAGCTGCTTCTTGCTTGTGGCCCCATTCAAAGGTGACTTTCTTCTGAGTAAGTTTGGTCATTGGTTTAGCGATTTTTTAAAATCCTTCAATGAATCTTCGGTAGTATCCAGCAAGACCTAAAAATTGATGAATCTCCGTCGGTGTTTTAGGAGACACCCAATTTTTAATAGATTCGATCTTGGCAGGATCCACGTGAATGCCTTGACAATCAATCACGTGACCGAGAAATTATACCTTAGGAATCCAAAATTTACATTTGGAAAACTTAGCATATAATTCCTCATTCTACTTAGCTTACAATTCTTCTTTCTTAAGAAATTCCAAAATTGCCTTATGATGTTCTTCATGCTTCTTTCTTGTTCTTTGCATTAAATTAGTATATAGTCTATAAAGATTAATCACAAACTTACCAAATAGGTTGCACCACCCGATTCATGAGATCCGTAAATACCACCAGTACGTTTTCAAATCGAATGGCATAGCTTGGAACTCGTAATGACCATACCAAATAAAAGTTTTAATGCGTTCTTTGAATATTCTCTTCTCGTACTCGAATGCTGATGATAACCCGGATCGCATAGTCTATCTTAGAATTTAACAATGGATCCTATAGTGGAGCAAATAAGTCATTGATCTTGGGAAACGTGGATAACGTTCTCACCGTCAGCTTTTTTTAATTCTCAATAGTCGATGCACATTCGAATTGATTCGTCCTTCTTTTTGACAAAAGACCGGAGCTCCCCAAGGTGGAGAACTGGGTCTTATAAAGCCTTTGTCGGATGTTCTTCAGTTGCTCCGACTAAACTCTTTCATTTCGGGAAGAGCTATTAGGATAAGGTGTGATCATGCTGCAGGTGCAACACCAGGCAATCAACTTCGATTTGGGTTTGGAATTAAATATACGATTAAAATATATTCAACTTGTGAGTCGGTGGAAGAAAAAAAAAAAAAAACCCAGCAAATTTCAAGAAATTACTTTTGGAAAATATCGACATGGATTGGTACGTCTCAAGTCGTTTCTCCCCGACTTGTCGTCAGTCTCCTTTGTTCTGAACATGTGCCAAAAAAGGACCACTGATGTCCTTTCAAAAAAATATTTATAAGTTTGGTTGCATGAAATGTATGTTCAACGAGTCTCGTTTCCTCGGTAGGCTTACGTCACAATGGACAATGAAAGGTTTCATTTACCAGGGATTATGAACGATCTTTCTCAGCATAGTCAATGAAAGCATGGTATTTTGCCACCAACCATACCAATTACGAAGTCTCTAAAACTACAAAGTTCTAACGGGCAATTAAGTTAATTTAGAATTCTACTTGTTGAGTCGGTGGAAGACCCAGCAAATCTTCAGGAAATACTTCTAGAAAATCTCGTATGATTGGTACGTCCTCAAGTCGTTTCTCCCCCAACTTGTCTTCAGTCTCCTTTGTAGTAACATGTGGCACAAAAAAAACTGTTGTCCCTTTCAACCAAATATTTTTACAGTTTTTGGTGCATGGACATTTGATGTTCAAAAACGATGGTCTCGTTCCTGGAGGTTCCATCACCATGGACAAATTAAGGTTACATTTCCCTAAGGGAATTAGAACGTTTTCTCCGGCACAATCAATGACTCTTTTTTATTCGTTTTCTATGATTATGAATGTTGTACCTTGAAGTAATACCCCAGATTAGCTTCCGCTGCTATATGTAGAAATGGGGGTGTTACAGCATTTGACCTTAATCTGGATCTATGATGATCTTAATCATGTAACTGGTTTTACTCCCTTATTGGTCAAACTAAGTCAAATGTCACTTTGCATAAACGTATCCTTTCCCGCTATGGGATATGCTTTACTCAAGATACGAAGCACTTAGCTTGTTTGCATCAAGATTATTAGTGATCAAATCCAATGTTGATTATCTTTAAAATCTAAATGACTAATTGAGTTTATGGTATTTGGAAGTTAATTATACTTTGACTTTTTTTACTTTCTTACCCTTAAATGTTTACAAACTCATTCCTTACATGTACAAGTCCTCACTTATTCTATACACTTCTACAACCCATTCTATCTAATCACTTGTTAACCCTTCTTACCCAACAAGTGATTTCACTCTTCAACATACACTCCAAACATCTTCTTCCTAAACAATCCTATAATCACAATTGCCAACTCTTTTCCTTCTTAATGGCAATGTGATTATTAACCTAAATCAATCCTTTGATTTCATCCTACACACCATCAACTTCATACTTATCTTCCTAAACACTTCTTAAACACAAACAACCCCCTTCACATAAACCTTTTCCAAATAAACCTCAACAATGCAAATTTATATTACCTTACACAATGTACTTCTCATGTACCTTATGTACCTTTGTGTCTCCTTCATTCCCAACCATAATCTTCTATATCTTTTCAAAACATTCTCCACCACATACTCACTATTCATCTTCTTCTCCATACAATTCAAATTACACACACACACATACACTTCTTCATCTCAACTCTTAATCAAGACATGTCACCAATCCAAGTACACACATTCTTTCTTTCTCAACCCTTGGATTGTTTCCCAAATAAACATAACAAAAACACTCTCTTCTCTACCCTTGATCAAGCCACATCATCAATCCAAACTTCTTTATTCTATTCTTAATCATTGGATTGATGCTTCATCTCAAACAAACACAACTCCTCTCATAAACATTCTATTCTCACTCACACAACAAACACAACCTCCTCTCTACTATTGGTCTTGCCACAAAACTAAATGTACTCCTCTCTTCTTAACTCTTCATTTCAAACAAGATAAAGAGGCTCCTATATGTCATATCATGACAACTCACACACAACTCATCCTCTCTTATCTAAAATGTGTGTTATTGAATTTGAAATTTAGATTTCAAATCTATCCCCTTTTTTACCAAGCAAAGAATATTCCAAGAATATTCCCTTGGTTCCTAACTAGCCCTTTCTATCTTTAGTTGGATTCCAACTAGGCTAGTTATCACTTTGAGGAATACCCAAAATATCCTTTCCAATAATTCTTTTCTCTCTAAATATCGGATAAGCAAAAAAAGCTTTTAATACTTCACTAACATTTTATCAAATGACTATTTGAGTTGGTTGACCTTGAGCATAAGAATGATTGAAATGTCATATCATGAAGTACAATTGGGGGTTTAACAAGTGCGGGTAGTTAAAACGCCAAGTCCAGAAGAATTTATCTTCGAGAATCTGGTGCGCTGGTCATGCGCTAGCGCATGGGCATCGCGCCAGACACGAATTGTTTTTACACAATTTGTGCTCCTAGGCCTATAAATACCCCACTTGATCTTTGTATTCCTCACCTCTTGCAAACATTCTTTCCTCTCTTTTCTCTTCTCTAATCCTTTAAGTCTAAACATCAAGTGTTCTTAATCTTCTCCTCTATCATCTTTTGAAGAACACACATCTCCGTAAGAGAGCCACACGAGTACCTAATTCATACTTGTGTGTTTTGTCGAGGGTCTTCTTTCTCATACCCTTTCTATTAGAATCGAGTCTCTAAGTTAGGTTAGGAGTTGGTTTAACAATCTATCTTTTTATACAATCGAGTTATAAGGGAAGTCTTGTATCCTTGGGATCAAGCCTAGATCATTAAGGATCTAGTTGAGGTTTGATAAGCTTCTAAGGGGAAGGCTTTTAGAGTTACAGGTTAAGTCGAATCATAGGTTCTAAGGGGTGGATTCCGAGGGCGGGATACTGTAGGTATTAACTCTTCTGTGTGAGCGCCGAGCTTTGTTAAAAGTCGGTGGAGTTAATTTGTAATACGGTTTATAGTCCACCATAAGGATTATACTAGGAATAGTATCGGTGTCGTGGATTTGCAACTAGATGTACGGAAGGACTAAACCCCCCTTCATGAATCAGTATATATCGTGGTATCTCTTCTTCTCTCTATCTACTTATTGTTCACTTTGCAAAGTATATTAATACACCACTCAGCTCTTTCGAGACTTGAATTTTTATAAACTTCAAAGAAGTCAAGAAAACCGTATTCACCCCCCTCTACAGTTCTATAGACTTCTTCATGTAGCTCACCATTTAAGAATGTTTTCTTAACATTTGTTTGATATATTGTCATATGTTGATCCCAATCTGAATAGATCTTTCTAGCATGTTAAGGATGGTAGCCAACCTGGATAGATCCAAACTAACTACAAGAGAAACAATGACTATGAACAATATAAGTTATGCGGAAACTAACTTATACTGTTAAGAAGAATAATGAATAAAATAGAACTTTGATTACTATTAATCTGCTAGGTTACAGAATACTAACTATGAATATTTGTGAAACTTGTATATCTAACTAGTGCCATAGGGTTCCTTTTATATACCAAGGAACCCCTAATAGGCTTACAAACCGTGTGAAGAGATAATGCATATCTATTCCTAATATAACTTATGCATATCTCCTAATAGTACTAACTAATATATGCTAGCAGTACTAACTTACTACTAACAGTACTAACTCTAGTACTAGTACTAACAGATGTACTGGCAGTACTAACTAACTATCACAAACAGTACTAAGTCAGGAAAACATAATTCCCAACAATCCTCCCCTAAACATGATGTTTACTTGTTAACCTTCATGTTTCTTCAGTTTAAGCTTCTTGATCACTTGGAGGATGTATCCAAACACATAGCTATTCTTTAATCTGCTCTTTGATGAACTTGAACTCTTTTGTGACATTGTAATATTTAACATTCATTTGCTTCCAGTCTTTGTCATCTTTACAGCATCTCAGCAACTCAGCAACACAGCAACACCAACTAAGTTGGCCTTGTAGTTTTTGGCAAACTACCAGCCATAAACGGATTTGATGTTTCTTTACCAGTAGCCGTTTGCTCTGGAATAGCCAATGCTTCATTGCAATAACATGGTGCATTGATAACCATATAGTTTTGGGCAAACTATCAACCATCAACGGATTTGAGAAGTCTTTACCAAAAGCCGTTTGCTTTGGACTAGCCAACTCTTTACTGTGAAGCATGGTGAGTTGAGAACCATATAGTTTTTGGCAAACTATCAGCCATTAACGGATTTGAGAAGTCTTTACCAGAAGCCGTTTGCTCTGGACTAGCCAGTTCTTGATGTCTGTTAGACATGGTGAACTGAAGACCATTTGTTGTGTGGTTATAAAACCAACACTTAAAGATCCTTCTCACTTCCATCATAGCTTCCAGAGTCATCAATCTGCTTTTGAATGAATCTAAGCAGATCATAAGCACTATCACTTGCAGACTCAGCTACCAACTTCAAAGACATCATCTTCTCAAGTGTTTCTTTTGTGAGTGGATACTTCCTCTCTGCAAGCATATGAATCTCAGTACCATCTTCCAGTATCAAAGTATGAACCCCACAATTCTCATAGAAATCCCAGCTCTTAAGATTCCATCTTTCTTGATTCTGCCAGAGTTCATCTTCTGCATTTGCATCAAACATTGTCCTTAAATCCCCCCCCAAAGAACTAGATCAACACCTTCTAAAGTAATTGTTTCAAACCACTGCATCACCAGGTTATATAACTCCACAAGATCCAGCCTATCAAACATTGTCACCATCTCAGAAAAGGTTTTAATCCATCTAGAGCTTCCATCAGATCTAAAGATCCTGAAGTAGATGCCCTCTGCACCATGTCTGTCATAATGATAGAATTTTGATTCCTAGTTAATAATTAGAAATATCTTCTCCATGAATTCATAATCTACTATTCCTTCTTCATCTAGAACTATCTTTAGAAAAGTCTTTAGATACTCTTCTTCTTCAAGGTCAAAATATGTCTTCTTCCTGTTAGACATTCTTTTCATTCTTGGACTTCCCGTTTTCTTCTTTGAAGCATCACTATCAACATGTGTTTGCTTCCTTGCCTTCTTTCTTGCTTTCATCTTTAATATTGTACTTGGTCTCTTCCTGGTACTCTCCTTAACTTCTTCTTGCTTAACTTCCATTTTAGTACTGTCAGGTTCTTCAAGAACCTTCTCATTCTTTAAAGTATCTTCACCAGCTGCCTTCTTATTCATCTTCTCTATCAATCTTTCATCTTCAGCAGACCCAATAGGAATAAAGTCTTGAATAGACTTCTTTTCTTTTTCATACAAAACTTAAACTTCATCAAACTTCTTTTTTCTTAGTTTACTGTGTGTATCTTCCCACATGCTTTAAGAAAGTTATCATCTGATTTCTTAACTGAGTTTTAGTAAGAGGTTTGTTTTTTATAGCTACTGCTCTTTGTTCTACAAGAAACTTCCTCTGAGCTGCAATAGTGTCATGCAAAAATTTAGCTCATTGTTCAACAGTGAATTATTCCCTTTCTGCCTCTTAATGTCTTTCAGCTAAAACTGTATCTGCATTTATCCTTCCTTGGATTTCATCAAATTCGTTAGCTAAGACAACCTGAGTAGCTTCTTCAGCAGCAACCCTTTCTCTTTCTAACTCTGCTTGTAATTCAGCATTCACCTGTCTTGCATACTGTTTATCTATAGCCAATTGATCTGCATCCAAGTCACTTTTCTTTAGCTTCTTTGCAGGCTCAGGCTCCTCTTTAAGAAAACCTTTGCCTTTATCTTTAGGGTCTATTTTTGGAAGTAGCTTCAAAGTTAAAACTGATCTTGCAGGCCTATGAGATTCTTCAACCTCTTTAATAGCCACTCCTTTTAGCATTGCCTTGTCATCCTTCATTTTCATCAGAGTTTCAGCAAGCGTTATATCTTCATTATCAAACACACTTGTTGTAGTAGGAGTCATTGGAGTAGCAGTACTAACTTCTGGTCTGCTGACAGTACTAATATTAACAATACTAACTTCAGGCACAACAATACTAACTACTATATTACCAGCATCATTAACTTGTTCTTCATTGCTTCCTCCTTTTTGTAAAACCTCTGTATCATGTGTCACATTTAGCTCCTCAGTCTCTTTATTTTGCCTCCCCTCATTTATAGCTTCCTCTGTGTCCATATAGTCCATACCCTTAGCATCAAGATTATCAAAGGCACTGTCATCCAAAGTTAGTCCTGGTTTGGCATTTTTCCTCCCCTGTTTGGTTACAGACTCCTTCTTACCTAACTTTTTCTTCATGGATAAAATAGACACACTCCTTAACCATGCTATGTGGTATGAGATGCTAGGCTTACACTTCTTCTCTAGCTTCTTGATTCTAGTTTTCACTTTAAGGATCTCTATAGCCTGAGCATCCTTGGAAGTCTCCAAAGCAAGAACCCTGTTTGACAAGTTAGTGCAAAGAACAAATAACTCCTCTAGGTTCAAGCCACCCTCAGCTCTGTCAGATGTGTGACCACCTAAAAGAGGACTATCATGGGGTAACTGAACCTGATCTCCTTCACTCCCACCAGTGCCCTCTAAGGTCTTCCTAGAGTTTTGTGTGTTTTCTGGTCTAGAAGATGATTAAGTAACATAGGTTTGATCGCCTACACTAGGTTGAGTAGGAGAGGGTGTTGGTTGGGGTTCAGTGTGTGTTACTGAACCTTCACCCTCTTCTACTGCTGCAGGTACTAACATAGTAGGAAACAAAGGTGTCACATGTCCTAAAAAGTAGAGTCCTCTTCTTGTCATATTAGTAAAAAACTTTTTAGAAAGGACTGGTATTGGAAGATTATTCAAAGGAGCAGGTATATTTTGAAGCTGGTTGTTTAAAAACACTTGAACAAACCTTGGATACATAAGAAATTTATTCTTAGCCTCCAAGTTCCTATTCATACCATTAAAAATCATTTTAGAAAAGTTAAATGTTCTATTAGTAGCTAAGCAAATCACTGGTGATGCTACATTAGTAGGAATTTGATCCCAAGAAGTACTTTTTGAGCTAAGATGATGGTATGAATTAGGTACTTCCATTGTGGAGAGAAGAGGGCTTTTTGAAAAGTAAGAGTGGTAAGATCCCCCTCATACCCTATTAATGGAAGGTTTTCATAAATGTCTGCAACTGTGAGACAATCAATCCCATTATCATCATTAAATAGAAGATCTCTTCTAATTGATGATTCTAAGATCAATACAGTCTATCCACTAATAGTGTCTTTGATTTGACTGACATTATTGACTGTTTGGGACACTGCTGGGTTCTAAAACTATTTAATAACGGAAGTAGAGACATTAGGACTTACAGTGAGAGCATAGAAAATCGAGCTTCGCTATAGAAAGTCCACAATCTTATAAAACTGAGCATTTCCTTTAGTCTTTTCTAAATACGCAACCATGTTATGCTTGGGGCAAGATTCAAGAGCAGCCATTGTTGTTAATTTTGAGTAATTAGGATTGTCGTCAATTAGAGGGATTAGGGTTTATGAATTGAGAGCTTGAGAGAGAGATTAGGTGAGTGAATTGTGCAATTTGGAATGGTTTATATAGGGTGAGCAAACCCAATGGCGAAGAAACCGTTACAATTTACACTTTAGACCCCTAGCAGTATCTTCTCTAACGGTAACCCAGCGGTACTAACTTTTGCCTGGCAGTACTAAGTTTTGGCCTGGCAGTACTAACTTTTTGCCTACCAGTATTAACCAAAACTGGCAGCACTAACCAACTCAGTACCATATGTAGCCCTCAATCCTCATTCCATAGAACATAATGAACCCCAAATAATCATCATATCATCTAAAATCCATCTGCTAACTGAGAATCATTTTACAAACTAGACTACAAATTAACCTGCCATCTTGCCTCCCCTGAATTAATGCAGCTATAGGTTGAGCATTCCAATGTTAACAATTAAGAAATTAAACCTGCTAACATCAAAAGCTTTGGTTAAAAGATCAGCCACATTATCATCAGTGTGAATCTTAAGCACCTGGATAAGCTTTTTCTCATAAGCATCCCTAATGAAGTGGTGCCTAATCTCAATATGCTTTGTTTTGGAGTGAAACACTGGATTCTTCACAATACAAATTGTGCTTTCATTATCAATGTAGATCTTTGTGTTCATAAAATTAAACCCATAGTCTAACATTTGATTCTGAATCCACAATACTTGCCCACAGCAGTTGGCAGCAACAACATACTCTGCCTCTATAGTAGAAGTAGCCATAATTGTTTGCTTCTTGCACTGCCATGAGATAAGTCTCCTACCAAGAAATTGACAACCTCCTGTTGTGGATTTCCTGTCAAGATTTGCTCTAATATAGTCACTATCAGAATAGGCTTCCAAGTCAAATGATGACTCTCTAGGATACTAAAGGCCCAGTTTGGGTTTGCCTTTGAGGTACCTAAATATCCTCTTCACAACATGAAGATGTGAGGTCTTTGGAGTTACCTGAAACCTAGAACAAGCACAGACTGCAAACATAATATCAGGCCTAGAAGCAGTCAAGTACATTAAAGAGCCAATCATGGATCTATAAAGATGTACATCCACATCAGCAGCTTCTTCATCCTTGATCAAGGGTTTCTGGGTCTTAATTGGAGTATTGGCAGTCTTTACACTATCAAAATCAAACTTCTTCAGGATCTCTGCAACATACTTATCCTGACTTATAAAAATACCATCTTCTTTCTGCTTGACCTATAATCCAAGAAATAAGGTGAGCTCTCCCATAGAACTCATCTGGAATCTGCTCTTCATCAATGCCTCAAATTCATCACACCAAGGTTTCTTTGTAGAACCAAAAATAATATCATCTACATAAACCTATACTAACATGATATCATTCTTTTCCTTCTTGATGAAAAGAGTCTTGTCAATGGTTCCTCTTCTGTATCCACTCTTCAACAAGAAGGTAGATAAAGTAGCATACCAGGCTCTGGGAGCTTGGTGTAAACCATACAAAGCTTTCATAACCTTGTAGACCTTTTTAGGGAACTTAGGATCTACAAAACCTAGAGGTTGAGACACATACACTTCCTCATCAATTGTGCCATACAAGAAGGCACTCTTCACATCAATCTGATAAACTATGAATCCCATATAAGAAGAAAAGGCCAAAAAGATCCTGATGGCTTCAATCCTAGCCATAGGAGCAAAAACCTCATCATAGTCTATCCCCTCCTCTTGTCTATATCCTTAGGCTACCAATCTTGCCTTATTTCTAACTACAACACCTCTTTCATCCTTCTTATTCCTATAAACCCATTTTTTCTTAATTGCCTTCTTCTCAAAAGGCAAGTCAACCATAATCTAAACTTTCTAAATCTTGAATTGCAGCAGCTCTTTCTGCATAGCATCAACCCAGCTTTTATCTTCAAGAGCTTGAGATATCTTCTTGGGTTCAATCTGAGAAAAGAAGCAAGCAAACAAGCATTGCTGGAAATCCTTGTGATTATTTATTCTCTGCTTTTGAATATAGCTTACAAAAGCATGTGCTCCTGAACTCTTGTTCACTTTGCTCCTTGTCTGAACTGCTGAGGTTGGATCTCTAAGAATTTGAGTTGAAGGATGAATGGAGTGTATCCTTGATGTGGGAATAGAACTAACATTCATAGTGGTTTCTAAATTAGTGAAGTCAGCCATTGCACCCTCATCATCATAGGATGCATTAGTAAAAATCCCATTACTTGGATTGTCATAGATATCCATTAGACCAGGTATTTGAGAATCATCTTGGTCATTGTTGGTCATTGTTGGTTAGATCATTGTTGGTTAGAATCATCTTTGAGAATCTCTTGAAGGACTAGTAGTACTAACTGGTGTGCTAACGGTATTAACTGTGTTAATACTGGTAGCTCTAGCAGCTCCTTCTTAAAGAAGCAAATTCTTAGTACATTGAGCAAACTCCTTTCTAAAAGCTTTAGCTGCATCATTAGCCTCCTTTTCTTGTCTTTTAAGCCTTTCAAGCTCCTCCAAAAAGGCTTGATCTTCCTGATCTACTGGCTCCCCATGTGTCTTTGAACCAGTATCTCCATTAGGATTTTCACCTCCATTCTTTGTTTTTGAGCTCTTGACTGTTGAAGTATAAGAAGACCATAATGGCAGTACAAAGTATTCTTGAGCAGGTTCAGCTTCCATTTTAGAATTTCCTGCATCAATATTATCTTGTGTACCTGCACTATGATTAGCTTCTTTTGGACCTGCAATTTTGTTAGCTTTATTTTCTGCAATAACAGGCTGATAATTCATTGAATCAGTTAAATAATCAAGATCAAATAGCCAATTATGTCCTTTCCCTGCAACTTTAGGTTTATTTTCCAAAAAGTTTATATGCAGGTTTTCTTCAACCCTCTTGGTTTCTAAATTGTATACCCAAAAAGCCTTGCTATTTAGAGAATACCCAACTAAAAACCCTTCATCAGACTTTTCTTCAAACTTGCCCAGGTGGTCAATGGTATTCAAGATGGTAACATGGCACCCAAAAGGTCTTATATAGCTTATGATTGGTATTTTACCAGTTATAAGTTCATAAGGTGTCTTGTTTTGAGGCTTGGTCACTAATACCCTATTAAGGACATAACAGGCAGTACTAATTGCTTCAGCCCAAAAAGTGTTAGGTAAAAATGAATCTGCTAGCATTGTTATAGCAGCCTCAATTAGGGTCCTGTTCTTCCTCTAAAGAACTCCATTTTGTTGTAGAGTTCTGGCATTACTGTATTCCCTCTTATTCCCTTTTGACCCACAGAATTCAATAATGTCCATGTTCTTGAATTCTTCTTGAATTCTGTACCATTATCACATTTAATAGTTTTAACCTTTTGATTTAATTGGTTCTCAATTTGTCTTATAAAGTACTTAAAGATTCTACTAGTTTCATCCTTAGTTCTTGAAAATAACACCCAACTAAACCTGCTAAAATCATTAGTGATAACAAGGCAATAAGTCTTATGGTTTATGCTCCTTACAGATGTGGGTCTAAATAAGTCCATATGTAAAAGTTGTAAGGGCTGACTAATAGAGCTCACTACTTTGGCATTACAAGAGGCCTTGTGTTGCTTTCCTTTCTGACAAGCAACACATGTGTGGTCATTTTGAAAAATCTTTGAAGGTAAACCTCTTACAAGGTTTCCCTTCACAAGTTTGTTTAAATTTTTAAAATTTACATGACCTAGTCTCCTATGCCATTTGTTAGATTCATCAACTGTGACCTTTATAATTAAACAAGCTAAATCTCCAGTAGGAACAATGTTCTCTAAGTTGAAGCTATACATATTTTTTTGTCTGAGGACTCTAAGTAATACTTGATTTTCATCAGGCAACTTAAAGTCAGATGACAGCACAAGACATTCAGAGTCTGTGAAGAGAAATTTGTTCTTCTTGTCACACATTTGTCACATAGAAAAGAGATTAAATTGCTTTAGTTCTTTCACAAAGTACACATCCTCAAAATCTAACTTCCCAGTTATTATTTTACCTTTACCAGTTATTTGACCTTTACATCCTCCAAAAGCAATAGGGCCACCATTATGATCTTGATATTCAACAAGGTAGGCTTTGTTCCCAATCATGTGCCTAGAACATCTACTGTCACCAATTCCTTTGTTCTTTAAAGCTTTTTGTGGATCATCCTGCACATCAAATAAGAGAAATTAGTTTCTCTTAGGGACCCAAGCCATTGCTGACTTGTGTCTGCCTAGTGGATCTTTAAAATTAACATTTTTACTAGAGTTTGATCCACTATTGTATTTGGAGACTTTGTTCCAGTAATGTCTTTTAGATCTCCATTTACAACATGCTGAGGCCTT
>BQNB010000545.1:0-103901 GCA_026074375.1 Tanacetum coccineum | reverse complement strand
TGTACGATCGTGTCATGAATCCTCTTGCCGCTCAACTAGAGCGAAAGCCTAGAAAGGATCGTGGCATGAGAAGAGGTCGTCACTCCACTTCTTCTTCTTCCTCTTTTGACCAACCATCTTCTTCTCATATTAATGATGATGATGATGATGGAAATGACGAAGGGACCTCGCGTATAAGCACTCCCTCCTCCATTCGTTATGTCAATTCTTTAACCAATCAAGTTTGTTAAGTTTTTCAAAACCCACCTAATATTGACCCTCACTTGGAACCATTTTACACCCGCCAGTCAATCGGAAAAAGTCTAAGAAGATTGTGGAGAAACATGAAGAAGTAAGCTATGAGGGAAATTACTTTATGACATTATTATCTATATTACATACTAATCTATTATGCTTAGGTACTTAAACTTATGCTATTTACTATCAACTTAATACGGGCAACATTACTTGCCTTGGATGATCGTTCAATTTTATCATCCTAAACCCATGCTTGCATGCACCTTGATACACCTTGGTTACTTTTAATGATATTATGCATGTTTATAAACTAGTCAATTTGCCTACATGTGCTTACTTGAATAGAACTTAGGTTACTTGATTTTACACGTTTGATCATTAAGTATTAGATGATTCATGATGAAATAGGATTGATTGAAAAAGGGGTAATCTAGAAAATATTTTATAGGACTTACAGGAAATCGGGAAAACTGGAAAATTTTCCTGTCTTCAGAAAACGGGCCCCATAAATATGGGGCGGCCCCCTAATATATCTGGGACCGCCATATATTTAAGGGACCGCCATCAGAAGTCACGAAATTTTTACTGTGGCTCCTGATTTTCTGTGTAGTTGACTATTCTTTCTTAGACCCAGCTAAACCTTCTGCATTTTGCTAAACCACTTTTGGAATCCAAAAACTCAACTCTCATGCTTTTCCACTTTGATACTTTCCTCCCTAATTAAACAAGCCATACTTCTCATTCTTCTTACCATCTTCCTCAAACTATTCTACCATGAATTCCACCAATGCTTCCTCATCTAACCCTTCCAAGAAAATCAAACTCACTATAATCCCTCCTAGACGACTATTTGTCAACATTGTTAGCCTTAAAATATTGAGTCGAACATGAAGTTCGTTCATTATGTATGTTAGTCTCGGTCAATCAATTAGTTAACGTTGTAATAGAATATTATCGGGAATCGGGCTCGATAGTTAATCTAATATTGTATATGTTTCGGGTTTAATCCCAAGCAAAACCCGAGCCCGAGTCCTAGTTAAATATCCCGCGCGTCACATTAAATGTGTAGGGGTATATATAGATATTTTTCACTTAGAAAATATCTCTTCTCATTTCTAATAAATATCTTTTCTCCTTTTCTCTCATCTCTCTCTCTTCTTTCTCTCTCTAGAACAACTCACATCTCTTTCTCATTTCTAGTTCTTGATCCGTGATTGATTCGTGTTATGAAGTGTTAACGGGATCCTACAATTGGCATCAGAGCTACGTGTGGATTCGTGGTTGATTCTTGTGGTTCAACAAGATCAAATTCGTGTGTCATTTGAAGTCAAAAAAAAAAATCAAACCCGGATTTTTGTGCTTAGATGTGTGAATGTTTATGTTATTAAGCAAGATCTAGGCATAAGGTAACTAATTGTGCAAGAGAAATCAAGTTAAAAGGTCAAAAGGGTGATTTTTAGGCGATTTTTGGTGGAAAAAGTCGTATATTTCGTCATTGCATTTTGACTCTCTGGCAAGGTTCTTGGTTGCGTTTTGATCATTGGTTACGTTTTGATCATTGGTTGCGTTTTGATCTTGGTTGCGTTTTGATCATAGGTTGCGTTTTGATCATTGGTTGCATTTTGATATTGGTTGCGTTGTGATCATTGGTTGCGTTTTGATCTTGGTTACGTTTTAATCATTGGTTGCGTTTTGATATTGGTTGCGTTTTGATCATTGGTTGCGTTTTGCCTAATTTGAAGACCTATATTGCGTTTTGACTAGGAGAAACTCTGCCCAAATCAAGACTTCATTGCGTTTTGACCAAATCTCAACCATTGCGTTTTGACCAAATATCAACCATTGCGTTTTGACCAAATCTCAACCACTGCGTTTTGACCAAATCTCAACCACTGCCTTTTAACCAAATCTCAACATTGCCTTTTGACCAAATCTCAACCACTGCCTTTTGACCAAATCTCAACCACTGCCTTTTGACCAAATCTCAACATTGCCTTTTGACCAAATCTTAACCACTGCCTTTTGACCAAATCTCAACCACCGCCTTTTGACCAAATCTCAACATTGCCTTTTGTCCAAACATTCTTGGTTGAGATTTGACAATTGTTCTTCGTTGAGACTTGCTCCCAAACCCTCCGTTTACTATGAGTTATTGACATTTTTCATTTTTTTTGGAATTTGTGTTAGACTTGTTTTGGTTGTCTAGCTCACGGCCCATTTGTAGTGTTAGGCCCTGTTTCAGTTTGGTGGAGCTCTATTTTAAAACAATATGCGGTAACACAAGCCAGGAAAATTATTGTTTTTATACAATCAATTCAGTGGCCGCTGATTCGAATAAAATCATTCACGGTTTTCTATTGATTTGTAAACATTCCGTTTAATCCATTTATCGGTTTTCATCATAGACGTGTAAAATCCGTGTAATGAATTGCTTACACAACCACATAATTTCAAATCACATCATATCCACTTAAGATCCAACAAAACTTTCACACTTCATAACTCACGATAAAATGGAGAAGAAAGATATCTTATCCTTAGTTTTGTTCAGATTCAGAAATACAACAAATGCAACTAATTCAAGACAACAAAAAGAGAAGTTGCATGGTTATTATCTTCTTAACGACTTTATTCACACCTCAAACGTGTCTTTTAAACAACGACTCAAAAGGATAGTCGGACCGAAGGGAGGATGGATTCACACGAGCATTTTCGACCACTTTTTTTGTCAAAGATCTAGAGGACTTTCACAGGCACGATGTTGCCTAATTGTGGATCAACTAGAAAAGCATACTTGACAACAAAGAATTTCAAACGAGATGGATCCATGGCTTCTTTTAAAGTGTCTCGAGTGACACAGGTTTCAAATGTTCATCAACTCAAGATCTATTTAAATGAGAATATATGGTAATGACACCGAAACTACTTTATAGAATACACTGGACTCGGATTATTTAAGAATTCCGTGATACACTGATCCAAAACATGGATTCTGTTAAAAAGTCGATTGAGAAAAGAGCGCTGCATAAAATGGAGTATGACAGCAGGGTGAATGAAAGACTGGAGGAAAAGACTGATACGAGTAATGCATTGGATGCATTGGATGCTAGTTCAGTTATCATTAAAAGCAATGGGACAGAATCACAAGAGCAGGATACAAGCAGCAGATCAGGGAATGATGCACATGTTGATGATGCAGATATCAGACCCATATATGATGAAGAGCCAAAGGCTGAGGTACAAATGACTGCTGATGATAATGTATCTGCTACAGGACAACAGCATACTGAGCAACCTGAATTCAATAATGAAGGAGAGGTTGACCAGAATGCTGAACAATGTCATGACACATGTCCTTTGCCTGCTCATTTAACTGATAACCATACAACTGAACTCTCAAATCAATCCCTCGAATTTGAAAATATTCGTCTCAAAAATACTGTTGCCCAATTTCAAAAAGATTTTTCAAGAATGGAAGCACATTGTGTTAATCTTGAACTTAAATATCAAAATCAAGTTTTAAAAGAAGGGCAACAAGGTCAATTTTTGAATGTAAAAAGTAATGAAGCCAAGGTTAAACATGACATAGATGTAATTGAAACAATAAACATCGAATTGGAACATAAAGTGGCTAAGTTACTCAAGGAAAATGAGACTTTGAAAAGGCATTACAAAGAAATGTTTGATTCTATCAAGACAACGAGAGCTAAGAACATAGAACACACAACTTCTTTGATTGCAAATAATGATAAATTCAAAGCTCAAATTCAGGAAAAAGGGTTTGCAGTTGCAGCATTAAAAAATGAGTTAAGGAAATTAACAAGAAATAGTGTGAATACTAAGTTTGCAAAACCATCAATCTTGGGGAAACCAGTTTTACAACCACATGGAAACCAGTTCGTTGTTAGACAACCGACTGCGTTTAAATCTGAACGTCCCAAAATTTCAAAAGAACGGTTTGCCTCCCAAGTTGATGTGAGTAACGATTTGTCAAAACCAGTCACTACACATTATCTGCCTAAGAGAAGAGAATCTGCCCCTGCAAAACCTCATTACATGATTGCAACTAGCTTATCTAGGTATAGCTCAAACGATATTGTTCATAATCACTACTTAGAGGAGGCTAAGAAAAAGGCACAAGAACACTCTAGGAACCCTAGAATTTTTTCTGACTCCAAACATTTTGTTTGCTCGACATGTCAGAAATGTGTCTTTAATGCCAATCATGATTCTTGTGTAATAAAATTCCTGAAAGAAGTCAACTCACGTGCTAAGGTTCCATCCAATAAGACAACAACAAGAAACAAACCCGTAGAGCAAACAAGGTTTGCAAAGAAACCAGAAAGACAGATCTAAGGTTTCCATCCCAATAAACAACAACAAAAAACAAACCCGTTAAAAGCAAACATAGGTTTTGTAAAGAAAACCAAAAGACATAATATATTCTCAAAAGGACATATGTTTTCAATCCAAAACAGCTCCGTTGTCATAAAAAACAATGACTCCTAATCTTGGTCCTTAGGAGAAACTGACGGGTAGAATTTTCAAACTATTGTCTTAGAATGGTTCCTACTGAAAGAAATTCCGCCATTAACAAATAGAGGTTGACAGTGAAACCCCCAAAAATGTTGCAAAAGGAGATATCACACACAAATGTTCAAAGCGAACAAGCTCTTGATGTAAGTGCATGTTAACACTCTCATACAGGTACATCGTTCAATCCTATAAAGGAAAGACTCAGATTAGTTGCGGAAAATACAATAAGTCCCTTATCACCAGAACAAACAAAGGACGCTACAAGGCAATCTTTGATATCTAGATGATACATTCCTACAATGACGTTCTCTGCTCGAAAATAACTGGACTTCAGGCCCCGTGAGTCACTTCCAAAGTTACAAACATGCTGCTGATCAGACAACAGTTCATACCTCGCAACCACAACGACAAAATGTCGTTGAAATGCTCTTCATGCCTCTTCCTCAAGAAGGACTTAAGAGTGTCAGTTATGACAACTCATACCCCAGCCCCCAAGACACAAATAAGTTCCTTCACAGAAAAGCCAATTCGTCACATTAATGGGTTAAATTTCTTTTCAGTCTCTTTATACTTGAAAAAATATTACAATCCAACACTAAAACATCAAGCTGAGAAAACAACAAGGAACAATCACCGAATGCAGTCATCCAAGAAGCTTAATTTGTCAATACCTTTTTGTACACAGGTACAACGAAATTGGTGATTTTACCTCACGCAACACATTGACTATACGCGATGTGCATTCATTTCAACAACGAAAGTCGATGATTGTCCGATGACAAAAGATCATCCATTAAACAATTCGTGAAATCCAACCATGTTCCAGTTCAAGAACAAGACGACACTTTCCACATATCCTGCAAATTGTAATGTTCGCAAGCTCACGTGATATTGTTTAACCGAATACATTAAGGAGGCAATAAGCTGATTCTGCCTGGATCGAAGCAATGCAGGATGAACTTCATCATTCGACAGACTAAAAGTCTGGGAACTAGTCGACAAAACCATTTTTGGCAAAGATTATAAAGCTAAAGTGTTATGGAAGAACTAGAAAGATGAAGATCAAACTGTAAATCGCTAACAAAGCATGACTTGGTTTCTAAAGTAGTTACTGCTCCAAGAAGAGGGTATGATTTTGAAGAATCATTTGCTCCAGTTGCTCGCATTGTAAGCAGTTTGGGATTGTTTGTTGCCCAAGCACACACACAAGTCTTTGTCCAATCTTATCAGATGGGACCCCCCGTGAAAAAAAACTATCATTTCTTAATGGTCCACTGAAGGAAGAGATTACGATGCTCAGCCGGAAAGATTTCGTTGATCCAATCATCCAGAAAAATCCAACCTTCTATGGAAAGCTTTGTATGGATTAAAGCAAGCTCCAAGAGCCAGGTACTGATTGAACTATCAAACTTTTTGATGTCAAATGCTTTACAAAAGGTAACAATTGACCCGACTTAATTCAGAGAAAAAAATACGTGGGAGATATTCTAACTTGTTAGAATTACGCTATACATAATTGTTGGATCGACAAATCCAAAGTATTCAAACCTTTAGACACAAAATTTAATGCACATAATATTTGAAACTCACTACCTATAATTGGCGGAGATGAAAGATTATTTTTATGACACTACAGATCTCAACCACCTCTAAAACGCGGTATTTTGAGATCCATCAGCCAAGTAAGCTTTAGCAATTCTAAAATCTGAAAAAAGCATAATAATGCACAATTGTCACAACTCCCATGTCTAGCACCATTACATATCAAAACTCCATACTAGATGTAGATTTGAGTGGAGAAATCTCCCTGTAGACCAATCTATCTATCGTAATGCTCAAAATCCGGTCACCTCACTGCTACATATGACATCTAGTAGTAAGCCGCAACTTAGTTGCACAGCAGTTATGCTATTGTGCAATCACTCATCCAAGCACAAACTAACTCAAAACAGCACCCTCAAGCGAGGTTACAACAGAATCTTAAAAACCTAAAGGCGTACCATTAACATGGGACTCTGGAATCCAAAGATGTGCTTTCGGAGGTGGCTTCTTGAACTAACAGCATTTTCAGCACGTTGAATGACAATGTAGCGGATGCCTTAGAACTGGCATAAAAAAGCACAGCTGGTCGGGATACATTTCATCGTGAATTTACAAACCATGTAAGCTGATTCCAAGAAACAAAACTGCACTGCAATGCTTCAGCCAGAGGTATAGTACGTGGCGTTTATCTGCAAGTTGTGTCCCAAGTAATTGTATCGAGGAACACAACTTCAAGACTTATTGGGCTTCTCAACTACACCAATACATCCGTTGTATCTATTATTAATACATTAAACTGCGACTCTCAGTTATCCATACAATAAACATGCAACCCCGTACAACATTCGCGTACAATGCACATCCAAACTCGTAATAATTTCATAAAGGAACAGGTGAAAATGGGTATAATTGAATTATATTTTATCAGAACTGGATAGCCAATTAGCAGACATGTTCCGAAAGCCCATCTGAGATCGGTTTAAAAAGTATCTTGTCAGAAGGATTGGTATGAGATGTTTTGACTCCGAGCTGATCTGGGGTTCTGACAAAGTGAGCCTGCCTGCAGATCATCCATCAAACATCAAAATGTGAGACACGTATATATGAGAAAAGTCAAAAAACAAACAAAAAAAACTTTCAAGAAAGAAAATACAAAATAAATATAAAATCAGAAAATTTCCGAAAAATATTTCTTCTCGACCTGTCTCTTGAATATCGATAACATTTACGTGCTTAGAAATGTCGATTAACAATTACACGGGTTTAAATGAAGTTCGAGCAGAGTTGCAAATAGTTTCAAAACATTTCATTTCTAATTTTTCTAAATTGCTTATGTGCAAATGTCAGTACATTCCGGACTCTCAAATAAAGGAACGGAGTTATTATCCATCATTATTTCCTCACACGAGAAAATTAAACGATTCATCGGTCTTGGAGCTGTTCTTACAAAGACATTCAATATTTTTAGCTCAAGAAAAAGGAAAGTGTACGTTTCAAGTGCCTTACCTACGTTAGAAGAGAAGTCCTCTAACATCTGTTTTTCAAAAAGTTGAACGACAAATTTTCAAAATTTCATCGATGATAATTCATAACTTGGTCAAAATTCGGCTGTGTTCAACACGCCAACCCTTCTTCAATTCTTTATTATCACAAAAGACAACCATTTCTCAATTAGGTCCCTATACATTCGAGGTTTAGCTTCTTTCTCAGAAAACAAAGTTTACAAATTTCTTGGTATAACAGCCACACGAGCCTGTCTCCATGTTATATCAAAACATTATCAAAATGTTTCCAAAACATTCATGCTAGATAATTATTCTCCCACGGAATTTTTACAGACATATTTAAATCACAAGTATTTCAAAAAACTAAGTGTTTAATTATTTAAAAATAAGGGTAGACAATATATTTAAAATATGATCTAACTCGACTCAATGTGCTGAAAAGGTTTATGATTCGACTTATACCCAACATCATCTTCAATGTCGTAAGCTCATTCTGAAGATCAAAATGTCGGTTAGGTTAGTGAGAATACTAATCTATGATCCAACTAGAACCGTAGATCTACCCTAACGATATATCCAAAGTTTATGAACTACAGCAGCTCCTTGAGGCTATCATTGGAGCGTATGCAATGTATATTGGGAATAATGCTCAACTAAGACTGAGCTAACACTGGAACAATCACAACAAGGTGTTAGTAATGACGCTCCTGGTTAGAGCACACTTAACAGGCGTTGAAGAACATGACACAATCATATGAATGTGATTAAATGAGCCTAAAGAAAAAGGCACCCTCCACATAACTTTAAGAAAGGCAGAAAACCGGTCAATTCATAGCGGTCAGAATCATAAGCTGATTGCTGACATTCTAAAAGCACATCATAGGACCCAGTGCGATTTCAATACACGAACCCTTCTAGCCATTCGGCGTTTCCACTCAAAAACAAACAAAATTGTCATCATTTGATCACGGCGGATTACACACAGTTATCTATTGGACCATCTGTCACCTAATCCAGAGAATTGTACAGATATTGAATAGGTGGCAATATGACTCCACGACCAATCCGAGTACTAAAACCAAATGCACTAATCGAGTCTAGAGCCAAGAGATCAAAAAAAATCCGAGTTAGACACATTCCATTCACAACACTTTGTTAGATCTCTCACATCACAGTTTTCAAGCTGATTACACAAGAGTCCAACGCAATATCATCTGTACTCTTGCAGAACCACTACCGAGTGAGATACTAATTATGAACCTCAATGCCCAGCATGGGACTAATCCGCATCTTTCGTGCGCTCTATAACGAGCAGCGAACACACAAGCTCGAGGTTAGGGATTACACTGCGAATTCTATATGACTCAACTTGTCTGACAACTGAGACGATTGGTCCAGTAAATGAATTGAAGGTTGATGAATTTTGATAAAAGCTTAAAACACTCCCCGATGTGTTACAAAAACGCTTTTTACAAGTAACACGTCGATTGATTTTCAATCAATTTTCTTGATTCCCACTAACGTAAACCTGGCAGGTTAAAACAATGGTACTAGTATCGTCAATCAACGCAAAGTCGAGTAATTCCACAGATGTTCAATTGCTCTTTCTACAAAGACAATCTATCAAGAAAGCTCAAAGATTTAAAGATAAAGAACTTCCGCTACTCTATTTGAAAGCTTTCAAATAATCTTCACAGTATGAGCATTGTTGGGTCAAAGACACAAGATCGCAAGATGTTCATAACACGATAAAGACGATGAAATGGGCAGCGAATAGTTGCCGTAGAGATCACGAGAAACATGACGGAACAAGTTTACAACTAAGAACAAAGAAAAGACCAAGACCTCATGAGCTTAACGACCAAATGCAAGCTCATTATCTCATGAATTGAGTGTCAATTATTGAACTCACACTTCGGGAGATTTTAGCCCTCAAAAATTAGTCCAACATTAAGTTCGTTCATTATGTATTTAAGTCTCTGTCCAATTAATTATTAATGTTGGTAATAGAATATTAACGAAATCGGCTGCGATAGTTAAACTAATATTGTATATGTTTCGGTTTAAATCAAAGCAAAACTCAAGCCCTATCCCTAGTTAAATTTCCCCCGCGCTCAGACACATTAAATGTGTATTGGTATATATAAAAATAGATATTTTTCACTTGAAAAATATCTACTATCCTCTCATTATACCAAAATAGATATCTTCTCTTTTTCTCCCATCACTCTCTCTTCTTTCTCTCTCTACACGACCACCTCTCTTCTTTCTCCTTCATCTATTCTAATTTCGAGGAAACGTGATTATAATAAGTGAAATTGTTAACGAATTCCAACAATGTTTATAAACAATATTCTGATAAGAGTTCCGGGTTTTTTAATTTTGTTTTTACAAATGTTTCCAGATCGGGACTTGTAATTATTGCATCTGATGTTTCTCTATATGGAGGTTTCTATTTCTCCAGAACTATATTTAATTGGGTTTTGAAATTGACCATCATAACCGATATTTGTGTATGAACTGATCTGATAAATCTAGATACCATGTAATTCTAGACGAACCCTTATATTTAGGTATAATATGGTGGAATTTTTTAGCATGTATCTTGTTTTTTTATCAGTTCATGAGTGGGAATATGTGTTTGTAATTTGTTATTATCATCAAATGTATCACTTTATTAATAGAAATATGTACGTATCTGTTCTAATGTATCAATGGAAATCAAATTTCTAGTATCTAGTTGCCATCCCTTATAATATTTCCTGTTTATCTGCGTCCACGACTTCAAATGTGAAACAACATACGTCTCTATAACTATATTCTCTTAGATTACTTGTTTTTTGTATCATAATCATGTGAATGACCTGTTTATTCTTGTTATAGCGGCGCTCATTACAAATATATTCAGTAGTATCTAGAGCTTCCTAAGCTAGGAATAAACATATGATTGTGGAGCCTCTTATACATTACTTGTGTTTCTTCCATAACATATACTACGTAGACACATCCATTTGAGCTTAACTTTTGCTAGTTGTATGTATGTAGCATCCCTTTCTTTTAATTTAATTTAATTTAGGAACTTTGTTGTATTACTTCTTGTTACTAGAAACCTTAACATTTTTTTACTTTACACTTGCAACAGTAGGAAGAAGAGTTTTTGGAATCTGCTTTATTTAGTGCTGCGTGGTTTGGATCTGTTGCTACAACTGTTGCTGCCGAAGATTCCCATATGGCTATTCAAACATCGCTTATGCACTATCTCTTATTATTCTATCCCTCTTCGCCATTTATTCCAAGCCATGTAGTGAGTTAATACGTACTAAATTGTTAGTATAATAGCTGTCATAGTATTGGAAGTGTAACATTCGAATTTTCAGGTCATTTACGCCGCTATTTAAAATTCACTATTTGATTTATTATTTTCTCGTGACGCGTGTTACTTTTATTTTAATAGTTTAAGTTAAAGTCGCCGTACGTCAAAAATATCGTTTAGCGTAAACAGACTCAAGAGTACAAGCCAAACAAATTATGTTACATCAAGCAAGTTTTAAGTAATTATTTTGATTATAATTACTTTAACTTTGTTGTTTTATTTTTATCGGTTACGTAAATTGAATTCGTTTCGCGATAATTTGCTTTAGAGCACTCCCGGAACCACCAAAACTTTTCTACGCTTCAACAAATACCCACATTTATACCCAATACATAAAAATTACTCAACAACATCACATATATCTTATTTTGGCCGAATTTATGGCAAGTGATTCAAAGATAAAAGAAATCTTACACTTTGGTCAAATGTACAACTCTTGCAATTAATACCTAGCCATTTCATGTCTTTCTTTGACCAAACATTCTTCCTTAAGACCCATTGAGCTATGTCTCTTTTGAATACTATTGCATACCTTTTTGCCACTATGCTTATATAATGCAAAAGTACCCTTCAAGCGAGATAAACATACATGCTTAAACACTTCGGTAAAAATCACAAAACCCTCCCTTTTGCTCTCTCTACAATGGCGAAAACCTACTGCATCACACTCCCCCCCTCTAAAGCAATCCACTCCTCAAATTTTCTCTACAATCATATTACATCTCTCTCTATACACATCCCTGCCTATATATAATTTCTAAGTGGTTTCCAACATTGGCTAAGCATTTTCAAATTATTAATCAAGTTAAAAGGAACTACAGTGAAATTATTATAGCAACAACAAGGCACGGCTTTCCTTTCTGGTTATAATATCGGTTTAAAACGAGGTCCAAGACATAGGGTTTAGCATCTTCTAGAAGTGTCATACATCCTCTCACATGCCTCATTATGTGTCCATCATTAAGCCTTAACTTTTTACATTATTGATTATACATCTCATCGGTGATTCAGTTTATGTACTGCGAAAGTCACCATTAGCGATATGTTTAACCTGTAAATCATTGGCATTTTCTCTTGGAAATATAGTTTGATGAGCTTTATACACATGTTTGTAATGGATGGATAATATATAAAGTCAGAATCGAAGTCAAAGACATCGTACCTCTTTATTACGTAAAGATATATCAGTGTAAAATATTAAAAATCACAGGTTACAATCTAAACCATACTAAAGTCACCCATCTTCTATCTGTCCTGCACTATCAAGTGTTTATAAACAAATATACTTATTTATATTTTTTTTATAAATAATACTTTTCACACGATTTCCGAAAAGGTACGAAACTGTCAAACGATTAATAACGAAAATACTTAATATAAACGAGTTATACGTTATTAAAAGGAAGTTTATAATAAAAAAAAAAAAACTTTTTATAAAAATTATTCAAACAGCAAGTTGAAATATTTTTAACAAATTACATTACATTTTTTACGAGGATGACTCCAAAATGAACTTAAGCAGTCTCGTAATTTTTCAATTATAACGAACAAGTTATGAATTTCACAATTTACGACAACACACAAATACTTTTATAAAACTATTTTTATAAAAGTTACTATTCATGACAGAAAGTTATATTTTTGTAAACCTCATAAAATTATAGAACTTTCAATTACGAGATCGTGCTCGAAAGAATCGTTAAAAACGGAGCTATAACGAATAAAATACGACATCACCGTGTGTTTAACGACAAAATACGATTTAAATATAAACTCACGTTCTGATGTAAACAATTAAAATTTACTGTTCACCAAGGTCAAACAATATGGAATCATGTCAAATTATGATAACTCGTCCTAATACGAAAAGATGGGCATAAGAAACGTCAAAATCGGCTTAAAACGCAAAAGTTATGCTATTTACTAAAACTGACGGAAATTATAAACGTTTTAATATTTAAACACAATTTTACCAAACATTAGATGGTGATTAAAATATATAGGCCTATTAGGTGGAAATTAATCAAAGTACTATATTTAACTAGGGAGTTTGCATAATGAGGCGAGCCTCTTCGGGGGTGGCGAATTCGACGAGTTGTCGGATTTTAACATTTAAAGTGTCCCCTAGCTTCCTCAATACTTCACTACACGACCGCTTAGATTATGATTAGCCCCGAACGATAGTAATGGATATCTGAAACGACCTATAAAATAATCAAAGTGTTTAGTACTTATACGACTATATTGGATTAGGTTTCTCGGACTTCCTTACGTATCGCTTTTCCATTTTTGAATCCTTTGTTTGATTTCCGATTCACTCAAGGGCGAGTTCCCAAGCCCCTTTTATCTCTATCCTATCTTGTTTTTCTTATAAGAAATTCGCAATAGTACAATCATGCTTGATTTCACTGGACACAAATGTGTTTCAAAACTTGATGGCGATTTCTCCTCCGATTCTACATTTACTTCTGCCTAAGATTACCACATCTGCCAGCTAAGCACTCTCCTTTTAATCATGAACCGTTAATTACCTGCTGTGTTTACGACTAGTGTTATGGATAGATCTATCGGGATAGACCATCCCCCGTCTAGGCTGTGTTTCTAGTTGACCATGTGACGCATTTAACATTCCAAAGAAAATTTCGTAGAATCTTGGCAACATCTTATTGAGAAAATCGTAGGATGTTTTTTGTAACCACTCTCGTATCGGTTGGGGCTCACAAAACCCGATTACTGGATTTGATTACAGATTTTCTTTACGTTAAGTTTCGGTCACTGTCACATGAGCTTCACAGGGCAATAATACAAAGTCTGTTGACTATACGAATGTTTTTCATCCAGTCTACTAATTTACTAAACACATGTGTGGTAGTCCACATACTATTTTTACTGATATCAACTATCGAATTCACATTCAACAATTTTGTTGACGTTTTCTCAGCACTTTCTTAATCTCAATGCTGAGGCATCAGCTTGATATGCGGCGAGCGCCGTGACGATATCTATTGGAGGGATTCTGATTTCTTAAATCAACTAAACCTTTTTCCTTATAAAAAATCCTAATGTCATTTTTATCACAACTTTGCAGACCCTAACATTGTCAAACCAATCTCTATATCTCTATGTTAATGACATTCAAAATGAAGACACCTTTATTATTCCTTACGTCCATTTAAGGTCAGTTTTACTAATTCTTGATTTGGTACTTTACCATAAGCACCCCAATTGTTACCTTTCCGCTGCGACCCCGAAAAAAAACCCCCGAAAAAAAAAAATGTTTTTGGGGGTGTTACAGAAGGTAATTATAGCAAGTTTAATAGGGAACCTGGGTCATTTTCAAAACCTAGTCTATAACCACAAAGTTTAAAGGTTTTCGTTTGCTTTCATTTTCAAATTATCATCTTTATCGCTCTCTATCCGATATCCTCTTTCGCGCCAGAGTAGTTCTCTGATCACTTACTACTTTTGCCGCACACACTCATTATTTATCATTACTTATAAATCATCTTATATAACATAATAACTTTGGTAAATTCGATCTCTTAGCTTCTATCTTTTGATATATCATTACCAACTTCTCTATCGTTCAATTTATATGATCGACATTAATTCATAATTAATTAACATCATCCATCTTATTTTCCTTTTCTCTCTATTATTATCAATAGCCATGACTTTTTCCATCTACCTTTAACAAATATCTAACGACATTATGTGTAACTTGCATGGCAGAATCCATCCGCCTAGGAGGTTTAAGAAATAAATCTGTTTAAGAGGAAGTGGAATAGTGCTTGTTGACCAAAGCTATTGAATAATAATGAAAAAGACAAGAACGTGACTCAAACAAATGCTGGTGGACTACTGGATCAGCAAAGACTGAGGGACAGTTGCACCAAGAATGCATGGATGTTCGTATAAAAACATTTACGAACGGCAAAACCTCACGTCTTTCACAAGTTCACCAGTGACTCGCACATGGCGTAGACTCGGACTGAAACGGTGGTTCCAAAAATAGAAGCAAGTGTTCTCATTTGAGATTTGTACAAACTGTTGCTGTAAGTGCGAGGTGCGCAAAGTGAAGGTATTGCTATGTGCACGTTCGATGGCACGTGCTCTGACCACGTGAAAAAATGTTCAAACTTTGGGACTTGCTAATGCTAATCAGATCCCCTGGAGCAACGTAAAAGCTATGATGACTACTGAATACTGCCCAGCAACTGAAATCCAAAGGATGGAGCAAGAGCTTTGGACTTTGACTTTGAAAGGAGATGACATCGAGGCATACAACAATCGCTTCCACGAACTGGTTTTGATGTGTCCTGAGTTGGTGTCAACTGAAAAGAAAAAGATTGAAAAGTACATTCGAGGATTTCCCGAGGGAATCAAAGGAAATGTTACTTCTTCAAAGCCTGCGACTTTGCATGATGCAATCAACATGGCTCGAGAACTGATTGAACAAGGGGTTCAGGCTAAGGCATTAAGGATCGGTGATAGCAATAAAAGGAAGTGGGAAGACCAGCAAGGGAACAACTATCACCAGCAGCAAAACCGAAGACAAGAAGCTGCTAAGGTTTATGTGGCAGCCCCAGCTAAGGGTAGAGGCTACGCTGGGAACTTACCATGGTGCAATAGGTGCAAGGCACATCATCAGCCAGGTCCGTGTCCTCCTAGGTGTGGTAAATGTCACAAGCTTGGTCACCAGGAAGGGGAGTGTCGAACTAGGATTCCTGTAGCAAGAGACAATTCGCTACAGAATGTGACATGCTTTGGTTGTGGGAATCATGGGCACTACAGGAGTGATTGCCCGGAGTTAAAGAACCGAAACTAAGGAAACCAAGTTAAAGGTACTGAAGCACGTGGAATGGTGCATGCCTTAGTAGGAGGAGAAACCAATCAAAACTTTAACAACATGGAGGATGATATCAATGCTTAGACTTTATCCCTTTAGGAATTCTCGCTTAAATTTCTGTTGTACTTTCGCTTCAATTTATGTTGTACTAAATGATTTCAAGTATCTATCAAATTAACATATTATGAAAACGTCAATTCTACTTTAACTCTCTATAAATTTTATACAAATCACTACCACAATTATTAGGAAATCATAACACAATTTTTGACGAAAATGAGCATCGCATCGTTAGCCCTCAAATATACATAGCCTGATCAACTATGTATAATTCAGGAAGGACCATGCCCATGCTGAGAGTAGTCACCTTAAAACTTCTTGTCAAGAAATAATTTTCTATTTTTGTGTGCGTATTCATGAAACACGTTTACTTTAGGAAATCGAATTAGTAACCATAACAAGCAGACCTTTACTCCACGTCATCTTATATCAAATCCTAAGCCAAGAAGCGGAGACACATCACTAGCCGCCCTAGGACAATTCGCTATCAAACTTGCTCACCAAAAAGAGTTATGCTGATGTGAGGCGTAAGCCTTTAAAATTTCAAGTTGGCGACCGAGTTATGCTTAAGGTTTCGCCTTGGAAAGGAGTAGTACGCTTTGGCAAACAGGGGAAGCTAAACCCCAGATAGGTTGGAACCATTGCTTACAGGCTTGAGCTGCCTCAAGAGTTGAGCAGGTTTCATCATACGTTTCACGTATCCAACTTGAAGAAGTGCCATGTCGACGAACCATTAGTCGTTTCATTGGATGGACTCCATATTGATGACAAGCTTTATTTTATCGAGGAAAACATAGAAATCAGAAGTCAAAAGGTTGAAGCCAAGCTGTATCCCAAATTGTCAAGGTTCGTTGTAACTCTCGGCAAGGAGCTGAGTATACCTGAGAACATGAAGACCAATTCCGGAAGAAATATCCGCATCTTTTCTCCGAACTCGTACTTTCATCTAGTGCCGCAACTTGAGCCTTGAGGACAAGGCTCATTTAACGGGGAAGGACTATAACAATTCGTATTTTAATCAATGAACGACGTCATTTAATTCACTATTTATTTTTTTTCTCGTACGCGTTTGCTTTTAATTTTAATTATTACGTTAAATCACGTAAACTAAGAATCACCAATCAACGTAAACGGGCACCAAACGAATTAAAGTTTTCATCAATAAAGAAAAATATTATTTTTACTAAAATAATAATTTACTTATTATGTTTTATTTTTATTGGTTACGTAAATTGGTTACGTTTCGCGATAAATTAAGTTTAGGCGTTCTCGGAACCACAAAAATATTTCTACGCTTCAACAAATACCCACTTTTATACCCAATACTCAAAAAGTACAAAAATATATCATACATATGCATGTATAACCGGATATATAGAGATGAAATATCTAGTTTTAAAACATCACTCCTTATTTTTATGAGATTATGTCTTATTTAGGGAACCAACAACCCTTAGTCTCCAAGTTTTGACCAAAGACCAAGACCATGGATTTCCTTAAGACCCTCCTTATGTCTATTTAACTAGTCAATGAAGTATAAAAGGCCTTAGCTAAAGATATAAGACACACACTCTTCATTTTCTTAGGTGAAACTTCACTTTCTCTCTTTCTTTTTTTGCTTCAATACCCACGGCTCAAAAAGAACACCCTAAACCATCCATATAATTTTTATTTTCAATATTTCTAAGTGTTTACACATCATTCCTATGATAACCTAAGATGTTTTGAAGGGTTGGTTAAGCAATTGCAAGGTTTAATCAAGTTATTGCAAGATTAGGGTTTCTTGAAACCTAGGATTTTCTTGGTGTTGCAAGCTTTGGTTTTTCATCTAAACAAGGGTTTAGATTTTGTTGGTTATCATCATACATCTCACTAAGGTTATCTAAAACCCTTTATGTCTTTACATTTATCATTTTATGTGTATATAAGTTCTATGTAGTGAAATCACCATTAGGTTACTTTTAAACATGTAAAACATATTTCTGCTTGTGATTATAATTTTGTACACCTATTCATGTGTTATGTGGTTGAATAAATCATGGACTAGAGACCCTAAGGATGTAAGACATGTGATAATAAGTGTTATAATGGACTAGTAACAAAGTGGTTAAACTAAAAAGTTATAAAAACTAGTTTTAAACATATTTTTCTAAAAATATTCAAAAGTTGCTGTTTTAATTCGAAAAATAAAGCCTTCATTTTATATTTTTATAAAATACTACATGTCATGACGATTCCAAAATGATAAGAAACTCGAAAAACCGATTTATAACGAAAAAGATACGACGATTTCAAGTTTACGTTAAATATATACTTTTATAAAACTATTTTTATAAAAGTTACTATTCACCACAGAAACTTATACTTTTAAAACATCAATAAATCAATAAAACTTTTAAATACGAAGACGTACTCGAAAGAAACGCTAAAAACGGAGTTAAAACGAATAAGTTACGACATTTACGAGATTTACGATAACTAAATCTATAAAAATAAATATATAACTGTTATGAACAGTAAAATCACTATTCATCAGAAAAACTCAAATTTTGAAAATGTTATATTTTGATAACTCGTCTTAATACGAAGGCGTGGACGTAAGAAACGAAAGAAACGGACTAAAAACGAGAAAGTTACGCCAGTTTTACTAAAGTATACTTATAAACGTTTTTACTTTATAAATATGATTTCACTAAAACGATTAGATGGTGATGTAGCTATATAGAATTATATGTGGTATTAGTTAATCAAAGTACTATATTACTAGGGAGTTTCATAATGAGGCCTCTTCGGGGTGGCGTATCGACGAGTTGTTGGATTTACGATTTAAAGTGTCCTAGCTCCTCATACGTCACTACATGACCTCTTAATTATGATAGCCCGAACGATAGTATGATGAGCTATACGACCTATAAATAATCAAAGTGTTTAGTACTTATACGACCTATATTGGATTAGGTTGCCTTCGGATTCCTTCGTGACGCATTTTTCTATTGTGAATACTTGTTGATTACCATTCACTCGAGGTGAGTTCATAGCCCCCTTTTTACTACGTGATTGTTTTACAAAATCTACGGGGTGAATTACATTGCTTGTTTTACTATTGGACACAAGTGTTTTTCTAAGTGTTTTCAAAGTGTTTACAAAGTGTATGCTATCCAGATTACTGCCTGAATATTATTGCTAAGTTACCTTATTGCCGTGAAGTCCCTATTTATCATGAACCGTTAATTGCTATTGTAGTAAGCGCGAGTGTTGTGGATAGATCTATCGGGACTGACAATCCCCACCTTTCCTTGGGTCACTAGTTTGATCAAGGTGCATTTAACATTGAGAGGTGTTAGGTTGTTGGCAAGCATCCTATATTCTGATTGGGGCACAAATCTAGTTAAGGCTTCGGGGTCATGAGCTTAGTGCAATAATAAACGTTTTGGACTACTGAATGTGTTTCAGAGTCTACTATTACTTCGATCTTGTGGTCCACCCTTTTTACCGATAAACCTATGATTTCACTCAACCTTTGTGTTGACTTTTAGCATGTAATTTCAGGTCCTAGGGTATGAAGATTGGACGGGAGCCGTGACGGATATCAATGAAGATGGATTCTGTGTTTATCTATATTCAATGCAACTTTTATCGTGAACAGATATCTATTAGAGGGATTCTGATTCTTAAATTCAATGTAAACTTTTGTCTTATAAAATCTTAATGCCTTTTTACAAAACTAAAGGGACCAACGTGAAAACTCTGATCTTTTGTAATGACATTGAATGAAATCTTTATTTTTAACGTCCATTTAGGTTGTTTTTTCTATATCTTGATTTTTATACTTTGACGTAGCCACCCCATGTTGTTACCTTTCTAGCTGCGACCTTATTTTGGTGGTGTTACAGATGGTACCGAGAGCAATGTTATATGGAACTGGGTCATTTTCAAAACCTAGTCTAAAACCATAAAGTTTAACGATTTTCTTTCTTCATTTTTAAATACAGAATCCTCATCGCTAGCCTATATCCACGCGCGCGTAATACCCTGATCCCTTAACTTACTTTTTCTGATATCATATTGCATTATATATAATCCATATAATATAATACTTGGTTTAAATTAATCTCTTCCGTCTATCTTTTGACATAATCAGTATCTATTTTCTATCGATCAATTAAATAATATTGACCATACCTGATTAAACTATGACTATTTATATCACTTTTCTATTTCCTTTTCTCTCTTATTATCGACGTGCCATGCTTGTGCATACCACTATAAATCTTACTAATAGTGTACTTTCGTGGGCTAGAATCATGCCGCCTAGGAGATTTAATGAAGAAATATGTAAAGATGATAGTGGAAAAAGCGAGTCTGGCCTAAAGCAATGAAGAATATTAAAAGACAAGAGCTGACTTCAAACCAAATTGGTGGATCTGGATCAACCAAATACTGGGAAGGAACTGTTCAAACCATCTGTGCAAGGATGTTTCGTATAAGACATTTATGAACGGCAAGCCTCACTCTTTCAGCGGACTGAAGGCGTAGTCGACTGAATGCTGGTTTAAAAGAAGATGGAGAAAATTTTTTGAATTTTAATGTGTGCAGAAGATGACAAGTTAAAGTTTTGTTGTGTGCACGTTTCGAGAGTCGAGCTCTGACCTGGTGGAACGGAAATGCTCAGGAACTTTAGGACTTGCTAATGCTAATCAGATCCCCTGTGAGCAACGTAAAAGCTTATGATGACTACTGAAACTGCCCAAACAACTGAAATCCAAAGGATGAGCAAGAGCTTTGGACTTTGTCTTTGAAAGGAAGAAATGACATCGAGGATACAATAATCCTTCACGAACTGGTTTTGATGAGACCTGATTGGTTCAACTGAAAAGAAAACTAGTTGAGATAAGTACATCGAGATTTCCCGAGGCTAGAATCAAGGAAAATGTTACTTCTTCCAAAGCCTGCGACTTTGCATGATGCATTCTAACATGGGCTCGAGAACAGATTGAACAAGGGGTTCAGGCTAAGGCATTAAGAGATCAGAGTGAATCCAATAAAAGTAAGTGGGAAGACAGCAAGGAAACAAACTATCACCAGCAGCAAAACCGAAGACCAAAAAAGCTGCTAAGGTTTAGATAGTGGCAGCCGCCTACAAAGGTAGAGGCTACGCGGGACCTTACCATGGTGCAATAGGTGCAAGGCCCATCATCAGCCAGTTCCGTGACCCCTAGGTGTGGTAAATGTCACAAGCTTGGTCACCAGGAAGGGGAGTGTCGAACAAGGATTCCTGTAGCGGGGGGCAATTCGCTATAGAATGTGACATGCTTTGGTTGTGGGAATCAAGGGCACTACAGGAGTGATGCTCGGAGTTAAAGAACCAAAACTAAGGAAACCAAGTTAAAGGTACTGAAGCACGTGGAATGGTGCATGCCTTAGTAGGAAGAGGAGAAACCAATCAAAAACCTTAACAACATGGAGGATGATATCATGCTTAGACCTTCATCCCTTTAGGAATTTTTGCTTAAATTTCGATTGTAACTGTTCGCTTCAATTTTTAATTTGTTACTGGATGATTTCAAGTATCTATCAAATTAACATATTATGAAAACGTCAATTCTACTTTAACTCTCTATAAATTTTTATACAAATCACTCCCAGAATTATTAGGAAATTATATCATAATTTTTAACGAAAATGAGCATCGCATCATTAGCCCTCAAATATACATAGCCTGGTCAACTATGTATAATTCAGGAAGGACCATGCATATGCTGAGAGTAGTCACCTTAAAAATTCTTGTCAAGAAGGCAATTTTCTATTTTAGGGTGCGTATTCATGAAACACGTTTACTTTAGGAATCGAATTAGTAACCATAAACAACTAAGCAGACCCTTTACCTCCACCATTACTATAAAGTCGACGTCAACTGTAAACCAGAAAATCCTAAGCCACGAAGCCGAGACACATCACTAGCCGCCCTAGGACAATTCGCTATCAAACTTGCTCACCAAAAAGAGTTATGCCGATGTGAGGCGTAAGCCTTTAAAATTTCAAGTTGGCGACCGAGTTAATGTTTAAGGCTTCACCTTGGAAAGGAGTAGTATCTTTGCAAATGGGGGATCTGAACCCCAGATAGGTTTTTGGAACCATTGCTTATAAGGCTTGAGCTAGCCTCAAAGAGTCGAGCAGGTTTCATCATACGTTCACGTATCAAACCTAAAGTAATTTTTTATCCGACGAACCGTTGGCAATTCCTTGGAGGAAATACACTTGATGATAAAACTCACTCCAATGTAACTCTCAGACAAGGAGCTGAGTAATACCTGGGAACATGAAAAACCAATTCGGAGAAATATCCGCATCTTCTCTCCGAACCCCGTACTTTCATCTAGTGTCGTCAACTAAAGCTTGAGGACTAAGGCACATTTAAGGGAAAGGACTGTAACAAATTTGTATTTTGATCAATGAAACGATCGACATTAATTCCTATTATTTATTTTATCCTCGTACTGCGTTTGTCTTGTTAATTTTAATAATTAACGATTTAAATCACGGTAAACAAAGAATCACCAATCCAACGTAAACGGGCACCAAACGAATTAAAGTTTTCGTCAATAAAGCAATATATTATTTTTACTAAAGTAATAATTAACTTTTATATTTTATTGTTATTGATTACGTAATTGGTTATGTTTCGCGATAATTAAGTTTAGGCATTCCCGTAAACCACAAAAATATTATCTAAACCTTTCAACAAATACCCACTTTTATACCCTAACTACAAGAAATCACAAAAAAATAAGCATACATAATGCATGTCTAACCGTGATAGTATAGAGAAGTGAACAAAAATATCTAGCTAAAAACTCACTCCTAATTTTCATGAGATTAAATTCTCATTTAGGAACCAACTACCCATAGTCTCCAAGTTTTACCAAGACCTCACGACCACGGACTTCCTAAGACCCTCATTAAGTCTCTTTGTACTAGATCAAGGAATATAAAGGCCTTAGCTAGAGATATAACACCACACCTTCATTTTCTTAGGTGAAACTCACTTTCTCTCTTCCTTTTTGCTTCAATACCCAACAGCTCAAAAAGAACACCCTAAACCATCCATACAATTTATTTCAATATTTCTAAAGTGTTAACACATCATTCTATGAATAACCTAAGATGTTTTTGAAGGGTTGGTTAAGTAATTGCAAGGTTTAATCAAGTTATTGCAAGATTAGGGTTTCTTGAAACCTAGGATTATCTTGGTGTTGCAAGCTTTGGTTTTTCATCTAAACAAGGGTTTAGATTTTGTTGGTTATCATCATACATCTCATTAAGGTAACCTAAAACCCTTTATGTCTTTACTTTTATCATATTATGAGTTAATATGTTCTATTTAAAAATATCACCATTAGGATGCTTTTAAACATGTAAAACATATTTTGACTTGTGATTATGCTTTTGTACAGACATTTTTTTATATGATATTAGGTGATAATATCATGATATAATGAGTTTTATAAAGTATTGTACCATGTTGTTATATGTATAAAAAAGTGTATATAACAAATTTAGGGTTTCTAAAAAGTTTACTAACAAGTTATATAAATAATTATACTATTGATTTCAACAGGACTGTTTTGGTTCGACTTTTGACACAGCCCAAACATGTTTTAAAAAGATAAGTAACGCACCTCACATACAATTCCAAATGAATAAGAAACTGAAAAACCGATTATAAACGAAAAAGATACGACGATTTCAAGTTTACGTAATACGGGGATTATACAATAAGATTTTATAAAAAGTTTACTGTTCATTCAGGGACTTTATTTTTGAAAACATCAATAATATGATAGAACTTTTAAAACAAATAACGTGCTCGAAAAGAATACGGTAAAAACTGAGCTATAACGAATAAAATACGACGTTTACGAGTTTTTACGATAACAAAAAACTATAAAATAAATATAAGTCTTGTTATTGAACAGTAAAAACACAATTCATCAGAAAACTCAAATTTTGAAAATGTTATATTTGATAAACTCGTCTTAATACCGAACCTATACAAAAATCAAGTGTTTTAGTATCTTATAAACGACCTATATTGATTAGGTTGCATTCGAAATCGTAATCGTGACGCATATTTCTATTTGTGAATACTTGTAGATTACCATTCACTCAATGTGAGTTCGAAGCCCCTTCTTCTACTACTTGCTTTAATTAAATACGGGGGAGATTACATGCTTAATTTCTTTGGACACACGTGTTTTCAAACATGTAAATGTTATTTTTCCTGATAACATTTATTGGCCTAAGTTACCGTATGCCATTTAAGATCCCTTATATCATGAACCGAAATACCTGCTGGGTATAAGCAGTTTTATGGATAGAATCTATCGGGACTATGACCATTGCCCCGTCCTGGGCTTGGTTTCTAGTTGTTCCATTGACCATTAACATTTGAAGAAAATACAGTAGGATGTTTGGCCAACATCTGATTGAGAAAACTCCCGTAGGATGTTTTGTAACATTTTGGTATCCGTGTTGGGGCCACAAACCTCGAGTAACTGGTTTGATTACAGTTTATTCGTATAAATGGTTGGTGTCATGAGCTTAGGGCCAATAATACATGTTTAGACTTAATGAATGGTGTTATAGTCTACTATTACAACGATCTTGTGTCCAACGCTAATTTCCTGATAAACCTAAATTCACTCAACAAATTATTGTTGACGATTTAGCATGTTTTAATCTCAGGTGCTGAGGCATAAAACTTGGATGGGAGCCGTGACGGATATCTATTTAGAGGGATTCTGATTCTTAAATTCCAATAAACTTTTGTCTTATAAAATCTATGCCTTTTTATCAAACAATGAGACCAAACGTGAAACTCTGATCTTTTGTAATGACATTGAATGAATCTTATTTTTAACGTTCATTTAAGGTCGTTTTCTATATCTTGATTTTTGTACTTTGACGTAGCACCCCATTGTTACCTTTCCGCTGCGACCTGATTTTGGGGGTGTTACAAGTTGAGCAATCAGAGAGTCATGATGTTCTTTCGTTTGAGCTCGTGTCCTTTTGATAGAATCAAAAAGATCTTGGTAAGTCTTTTTTAAATGCTCGTTTTCCTTAAGTAATGTAGCCACACTATATTTCAATTCGATGTTTATTGTTTTAAAATCATCAATGTCCTTTTTAACTTTGGCTTCATTACTTTTTGCTTTCAAAAATTGACCATGTTTCCTTGATTTTAAAACATTATTTTTCAATTGAAGTTAAGATTAATGCAATGTGCTTCAAGTTTTAAAAAATATTGTTGAAACTTGGCAACGATCTTTTTGAGACAAATATTTTAAGACTTGAGAGATTGATTTGAAAGTTTGGTTGTTTTACTATCAGTTGAAGCGGCTTAATTGTTGAATATCGAAAGAATTATTAGAAGGTGAAGAATTAGAAAGAGGAGCATCCGTACTCACTCTTGAATCATTAGCACGACTTCTTGAGTAACGAACTTTTGACTTGCTTTCAATAATCGCTAATCCTTCTTGAGGCATCTTGTCTAAAAAATTGCCACCCGCGGCGGAGTCTAAGGCATCTTGATCGTTGGAACTCAAAGAATTGTAAAAAGTATCGAGTTGGTGTAGTTCCGAGAAGCCATGGTGAGGACATTGACGAAGGAGTCCTTAAAATGTTCCCATGCTTCATTGAAGGTTTCATTTGGATTTTGGAAAAAAGTAATGATCTCATTCTGATAGTAAGTGGTTTTTTGAATGGGGGGGGGGGGTTTTGGGGTGGGAAGAATTGAATTATGAATTTTTGAAACAAGGTCGTCCCCTTTTAAGACTTGATCTAGGAGGTTCCTTGTCTAACCAATCTCGGGCTTCACCGTCCAGAGAAAAAGGAAAAAGCAAAAGCTTTATCGAAGTATTCGGAACTTCGGGGTGTCTAAACGTTAAAGTAACCTTGTTGAAGAATCAAGGTATGTGAGGGTCTTGTCACCCGTAAACTTATTGCTTTGGCACAATATGACTAAAGTGTTTAAGCTCGAAATTGTTAGCATTAATCGGTGGAACAACAATAACATCTTCATACCCCTCGATGGGTGCTTGTAACATTTTGGCCATCGTTCGATTATCGGCCATTGCAACAATGTTTTGATCGACAATTGGTTCTTCTAAATCAAAATTTCAACAACAACCGGAGGAGTTCGTTGTTGTTGACGACGTCTTCGAGATTGCGAACGAGTGCGCATAAAAAGAAAAACTAAAAATCAAAAAGCAAAACTTTACACTAATTTTTTTGGTTTTTTTTTTTTGAATATTTATTAACACAACAAATTTTAACGGTTACACGGAAGAGACTTAAACCAAATAATCAACTACTTCACGGTAGCTCTCAAAAATTGTTTTTCAAGGTGACCGTACTTCGCAAAGACACAAATGGCAAGTGTTAAATCTTTAGTTCGATTTGGGAACCAACAAGTTCACCGGAATTGATTATGATAATACCTCCGTTGAGAGTATTATATTTTGGTATTTTTACCAATTGGTGACTTTTATTTCTTTATTAAAAAGGAAGATTTTTTATTTTTTTGATTTTTCTATTTTTTTTTATTTTTACTTATCTAAAAAAAAAGGAAAATATTTTTTACTTTTTATATATTTTATGATTTTTTTTGGATTTTTTGAATTATAAAACAAGAATGAAACTTTCGAGGGCGAAAGGATCTTCAAACCAAATAAACTAAAAACGAAGGAATCTTAAACACTAGTCCCCGGCAGCGGCGCCAAAAACTGATTGTGATAGTTTTATACACGATAAAATACAATATAAAATATTATTCAAAAGAGCAATTAAGAACTTCCCTAAAGTCTCCCTTAAGAAAAGTTCACTCTCAAAAATATATATAATATAATATAATACGTATATTTAACCGGATAAATATGATCACCCGGGTCGTTTCCCCAACGACTAGTGAAATTGAAACCTCGTTTATGCTGGATTATATTGAATAAGAAAATAGATGATTTGATGATCTATTACTAAAATAAAAAAGCAACAATGAAAATTTAAAGCAATTTAAACAATTAAACAAATACGGAAAACAAATAAAACGCGACAATTAAGCAAATAGACTAAAATTAAACCCTAAATTGCAAACTAAGTTTCTAAACCTAAATTAGGATAAAAGAAAATTTTAAGAAAAAGAAAAATATTTTTTTTGATTATTTTTGAATTTTTTATGAATTAAAAAAATTAAAAACTATTTAATTCTAATTAAATCCTAAAAATAAAAAGAAATAGAAAATAATTGAAATTATATTTTTCCTAAGTAAAATAAGTAAAAAGAAAATTTTAGAAAAAAGAATTATTATTTTTGGCTTTTTAGATTTAAAGATATGATTTTTCTAAAATTTAAACTAATTAAAAACTTTAAAAGTAATAAAACTATTAAAAATAAAATCCTAAAAATTTTATAAAAATTATACTAAATAAAGAAAATATGCAAAAATTTTATAAAAATAAAAGCCCTAATTTTTATCTTTTTAATAAACTTTAATTAAACTAATTAAATCTAAACCCTAATTAATAATTAAAATTTAATTAAACTAATTAAAAACTTAACCTAACACTAACTAAGGACTAACGATGCAAAGACCTAAAGACTAACTGAGAAATTGACTAACTAACGGAGGGACTAACCTAGAAACTTGAAAATTACAAAAACAGCCCCTGAAGCCTAGCCCGTTTACACCCCTAGCCCATTTAAGCCCCCTTAATAAGTTGAAGTTTGAAAAGTGCTTTTTAGGGAAAACTCAAAAGAGCAAAGTTGTAGAATAAGCTGGTGGGAGTATTTTTAATAAAAGCACTATGGGCTGAATCCCACAGATAATCTCATAAAAAGCTTATCAATAAGCTGATTACAGAAACAAGTGGTTTTCTCAAGGTTTTACTAATTAAGCTATAAAAAGCTCAAAATAAGCTCAAAATGAAAAAGGAAAGATGTTCTAGACAGCTTATGAGTTGCTTAAACTAGGTGAGAAAAGAAAATAGAGATTAGAGTACTAGATTATAGCTGAAAATGAAGGGCAAGGTAGCAAACTCAGAAAACAAAGAAATAAGCACAAAAACCAATTAAGCTCAAAAGCTCAATAAGCAATACTGGACTAAGAGCTTCTGAGGACTTATGCAACTACTAATAAACTATCTATTTAAGCTATAAAAACAAATACCTTAAGCTAAAATTAACAATTTAAGAAACTACTTAATTACCTACTGTTTTTGTATTTTTGGCTGTTTAAGCTGTTTTTTAAGCAAAAATTAAGCTAGCAAATGAAGTTGGAAATGGAAAATAAGCAGTGACTAATCCTAAGATATATGAAAACTAAAACAATCCTAAATCTAAGCTTCTAATTCCTATTTTATCTAGTCTAATATGAAGCTTAAAGATCAGCAGTACTAACTGATGTTAGTACCGCTGGTGCAATTGGCACAAACAAAGACCAATAGTGCAGGCTCCCTTTGAGGTTTGGTGCTGCACTAAACACTCTCTTTGAGTGTGGATAAACTCAAAACAAGCACAAACAAAAGCCTAGAGGACCTAACTCAAAAATAAGCAATCCTAGTTTAAGATTTAAAGTGTCCTGGTGCTGAACCTTTTAAAATAAGCCATAACTTTTTCATTTTCAAAATTTAACCTATAAAAACTATTTAAAACTTGTTAATTTGTAAAAACTCAGCTGACTCAAGTGTTTTGCACAAATTTTATTGACTTTTAATGGTCAAACTAGCTTAAACCAAACACCCCTTAAGGTTCATGACAGATTTGACTAAGCTTTTAAAATAGAGATCTAATTAGCAAAACCTTAATACCAGATACTATATAGCTTAAAACCACCTAAATCAACATATATCAATGAGCAACTAAGCAAATAACAATAAGCTAATGATTATTCTAATATTTTTGGTGTTTTTATGGTTTTATGGCATTCTAAATATTAAACTAATGATCTATATCTCTTAAGCTAAAAACAGATTAACTAATTAGTCTAATAAGCTAAATGAAATTCAAATAAGCACTAATAAGCATACAATATAAGCAAATAAGCAGATCTAAGTTTAGAAAGCAATAAAACTAATATTTAAAGCAAGAAATTAAAGAAAAACTTACAAGGCCTCTAGCTAAACAAGAGGAACCAATTAAGGCAGCTACAAGCTCCCTAGCTTATTAATAAGCTAGGGTATAAGTCCATGGGGATCCTTCCTTTATAGATCCCCCTTCCATAAGCTTATCAATCCAAATTGCAAAGGTAATTAAGCTAGTTGATTGATTTAAGTAGATTTATTACTGAATTAAGCTCTATTTCAGCTTAGAGACTGAAAGAGCTTTTGATTAGCTTATGAAAGCTTATTGAGACAGATTGAGCTTTTGAGTAAAAGGGCTTTAAGAGAATTTGAAAGGTAAACACAGGATTTATTTAACCAAAGACATTTATTTCATTACATAAAAGAAGATTACATAATTCAAAAGACAAATTACAATAAGCAATATTTAAGCTAACCTAAATTATTAAAAACTAGAAAAAGGAAAAATAACGTAAAAAGAAGGTGTCTCCTGCGTGTGCGAGCTGAGGCTATTTATAGCCAGCTGATGAAGCTTCTAGGTGTGCCTTCTTGCCCACGCTCTTTCTAATCATTACCGTCCAATCAATCAATCATTAGATCATGATTTTGAGCCGTTGGATCATTTGTGGACACTAGAGGATTGCCAAGCTGTCATTCTTTGATTGTGACAGCTTGTGCTACTTATGTGAGTGATTTGAGAGCAAAACTCACATATCTAGTGTGCTTCTTTATTGATGATGTGGCCTGAGCTTGAGTGAGAGCTTAAGTGAGCAATGATTTAACTGAAATAACCCTTCCATCTTGCTTATGAGCCATTGAATAGACCTCAGTACCCTTCAATTTTAACTTGCCCCTTGATTTGATCATGGTAAATCGTGAAGACGCAGATGAACAGTGTTCGCGCCCATTTTTAACTGAAAGGTTAAATTCAGTTGGATCTTTGGCCAATTGTCACTTCTAGTCCCTCTCTTTCTTTTCTCCCTTTATAAAAGGTTTTGGAAATATGCAAGTGGTATGTGCTTAATTACACATACATTTTTCCAATAAAAACAGACTTAAATGACCAAAAACAAACAAAAACTGCCAAATATATGTTTGTTTTGCATTTGTAGTGTGCAGGAAACGGATATCACACAAAGGACGAAAAACAAAGCCAAAAACGACAAAACTAGGCACGGAACGGAATAGTGTGAAAAGACGAAGCCAAATCAAAGCCAAAAAGTCAATCAAGTCAAAAAGTCAACAGAAAAGTCAAGTTTTCTTGTGATTTCTGATATATCCGTACCTGCACACACAGAACACAGAAACAAGCATATTTTTGCCCTTTTTGGTCTGTTTTGGGTTTGTTTGGGCTATTTTAAGCATAAATGGATATGTGTATTTTAGACTTTTTAAGCCCGTGTTGCTTTTATTGAGTTAAAAAGCTTTTGATATTCAAGTTTGATATTTTCTCTTTCTTGAACAACAGAATCAACTTGAGTTTATAACAACACGTTCACATCACTCAACTTTGACAATCTTGACTTCCAAGAGACACCACAATCCATTTTCCCTTTTTGATGTTCGAGTTTAAGTTCAAAATGAATACTTTGAGCTTGTGATCGCTTAAAATCACTTTTGAGAATTTTGATTCTTTTGAGTAAATTAGCTTGAATATCTTTGGTGTCACTAGAAATTTTCTTAATTTCATTTTCTAAAAACTCATGTTTCTGTTATTCAATAGAATCAAGACGAAATCTCAAATTTCTCGAGTCAAGGATACTTCCAAAAGTTGATCTATTTCATTTTGAAAAATATTTTCTTTTGTAGATTTTTCTCAACTTTTTGTTCCATTGATTCAAAAATATATAACAGTTCTTGTACTTCTTCAATAAGTTCTTGTTGGAGTTCTTTAAAAGTCTTTGATAAAGTTACGAATATCGGAATTACATCACTTTTATAAAACTCTCTTAAATAATTTTGACTGTCAGACATCCATCTCCTTTTTCTATCTTCTAAAAAAGTGACATCAATTCGATCATGTATTCGTTAATTGTTGATCCCATTTTTTCAAACATTTTTAACAATTTGCTCTCTTTTAGCATTTTTGGAATTTTTAAATCCGACCTGACTTCATTTGACTCAGAACATATATTAGAAGTAGAAGGAATTGACAAATATGTTTTTTCAACAGAAGATTCTTTTTGAGAAACAAATGTTTCATAAAGAGCATTCAAGTTTCCATAATCTGGTTGAACCATTTTGTTTCTCATTTTTAATCGAATTTCTTCCGCGTCCTCTAAAGTTTCCTCAGAATCAGGTAAAACAATTTTTAATTTAGTACTTTGAATCATTTAGCCTTGATACATTTTTGGTTGTGCTGCATTGGCTTTCTTGAGACGTTCTAGATTTTGATAACCCAACCCAGCTTTGAAAAAAGGATCATAAACTTTATTAGGTCTCTTTCCAAGCATATGGATGGTTTGAACTGATTGACCCATTTTATAAACAATTCGATCATGAGAACTTAGTTTCTTCTCGAGATCAACAATATCTTCAAGATATCAATTTTCTCGTTTGATGAGGTTTAATTTTATACCCTTTTTCGGGGTTATTTACCTAAACATGAAAAAAATGGGGGGGGGGAGGGTTTCCCCCCCCCCCCTAAATAGTGCTTATCGTTCTTTTTGCATTTTTAGCATTTGGAAGACATTTTGTGGAAATACACGTGACTTGAGCTCAATTTGGGAAGAAAACAGACAAGGTAGCTAACGGGTATGAAAATTGATGAAGATTCAAGACCAGGCTCTAGAGACGCCGTCTGAATATTCCTGACTGCGTCTAGACTCAAGTGGGACGTCGTCTGAATCATGGAGACAGCGTCTGGATCAGCTGTTAAGTTTGAAGACCCAAAGAAACCCTAGCTTGACGACGGCGTCTGGAAAATGGCGACGCCGTCGGCGGCCCTGATTCAATATATACAAAACTCAATTCTACGTTTCACATAACACTTTTGATAGAAGAAATTAGGGATTTAGTTATCATGGGAAGAGACAAGTGTACCAGATTTTAGGAGTATTTTAGGGTTTCCCAACCTTTCTATACTATCCCTAGTTGCTTGATTCATCATAGTGAAGTTCTTTTATCTCTAATCTTTCAATATGTCTTATTTTTTTTATATAGTTTTGCTTCCTCTATCTTGAACATGGTTGGCTAGATCTTTTAACTGTTTGCTTATGATTGTATGTGAATTGGTATGTAGATCTTAACTTTGTTGCCTCACAGTACAAATATCGGGATTTTCATCACACATTTTGTATTTTGAACGGACCAAGTTAGATACTTTTATGTGACTAAATTACCAGAATAATAAACAGCCGCACTTGAAATCATTTTTGTGTGACCATTTAGATTTCATTGTCACACATTGAATATTTATGTGCACTGGAGGTACTGGTAATATTTTTTTGTTATTATTATAGTCACTAATAATTTGGGGACAATGTGACAAAACAAATAAGTTTGAAACGAGATTCACCCCCAACATAATAACATATTTGACAAATATAAGTCACACCATTGAACAAGTGTAACAAAATCCATATATGGTCACATGAAGTATTTGTGCAAGTGGGCTAAATCATCAAATTGTCAAGTTATGTCACACATTCATTAAAAATGACTGCTATTTTTTTCTGAATATTTAGCCACATATAAATTGACATGTAAGACAACTGAAAATAACGTTTGAAGCATTAGACCACGATATACATTAAAAATGACAAATATTTGTCAACATAACTTGAATAGTGTACCAAAATGTCAAATATGTCACACTAAACCATAGACCATACATATTAAGTGTAACCAAAATTCGATATAATATGGTCACGTAATGTAATATGTGGTCTAAAGTTTAGTGTGTGTTTGCTTGGCCAAAACCTAAATGTGTATAGTCACATTTAATGTACATGATCATGGGTGACTATAGGCTTTTACAATAGTCACCACCATATCATAATGTGTATTCTAAATTATGTTTATGGCTACATTTTAAGGTATTATATGTGACCAATACATTCAAATATCACTTTATGAAATATTCATGTGACTATTATTTATAGCAAAATGTAAACTCAGTTATCATTAACCTTGATATTAGTCACATTGAGTGTTTGTGTGACTAAATTCAAGATGTTATATATGGTCACATGAAGTATTTATTTAGGTGTCTAAATCATAGAGTCATATTTTGTCACACATTATTTAAGTGTAGTCACAATTCGATACATATGGTCACACATTTCTGATAACTTATGTAATTTTGAGGGGTTAGATATGGGATTTTATAGTCTATCTAGTTTGATTCTAATTTGATATTCACTGCATGAAGTGGGATCAACAAACACATATAGAAGTCTGTATATGTGTTTGTTGATCCCACTTTAATAGAACGAATTCCCTTAAGCTTGTAAGGTTTAGTTATCTTAGATAAATCTAACACAACTATTCTATACTTATCATACAATCTATTCCATACATATCTTCAGTTGTAATCTCCTTAGCAGCTTTAACTTTTCCTCAAGCAGTAGTAACTTCGTACTAGCAGTTGTGACTTTTACACCAGCAGCATTAACTTGTACTAGCAGTAGTAACTTCCATTGGCAACATTAACTCTCACTGGTCTCACTGGCAGCATTAACTGTATTACCAGCAGTAGTAAACACTTAGAATATTTTTCATTGTAGTTCTCTAGCAGTACTAACTTTACTAGCAGTACAAGTATACTACAATACTAACTGTTCTAATACTACATAGTAATATATTCACTACAGAACTAACAATGAACAAGCAGTAGTAAAATATTTACACACTAGCAGTACCTAACCCACTAAGTATGTCTTGGTAGGATTTTTACCTTAAATAGAAAATTAAAATAAAGCGCCAGACACGGGGTTCGAAAACTAGACCTCGACTACACCCATAACGCAAAGCCAACATTTACCAACTAGACCATGCCTTTGTTTTTGTAATAGTTTGTAGTGTGATTATACATAAGGGGTCTTTTAATTAAACAGGTTTTTAATATATATACTTAAAAATAAAAGTGATGTTTTATTTTTAAAATATAGATAAATAAAAATAGGTTTATAATTAAAATCAGATTTTTTATTACTAATATATTTTTATAGAAATATATTATTATTATTATTATTATTATTATTATTATAATACTAATATATTTTCACATATACTCCTCCGTTGAACATCTCATGTAAAACGATAACATCTCAACTCATCCGTTGAACATCTCATGTACAACGATAGCATATAGAATACTCTGTTGAACATCTCATGTAAAACGAGAACATCTCGACTCATCTGTTGAACATCTCATGTATCACGATATCACATCGACTCCTTCATTGAACATCTCATGTATGAAGATACCATCTCGACTTCTCCATTTAACATCTCATGTACAACGATATCCCACATACTCCTCCGTTTAACATCTTATGTACAACGATATCACATCTACTCCCTTGTTTAACATCTTATGTACAACGATATCACATGTACTCCTCTGTTGAACATCTCATGTATAACGATATCACATCTACTCCTTTGTTTAACATCTCCGTTTAACCTCTAAACAGTGGTGAGCATAACCAGATCGGCCGAACCAAACCCATTTTGGTCCGGTCCTCGGTCTGTGGTTTTGGCCTAAATCAGTCTCGGTCTGGTCCGGTAATCGACCATTATGACTTTTCGAACCAGACCGACTGAAGGTCCCAACCGGACCGAACCATACAGATTTGGTCCGGTCCTCAGTTCATGGTTTTGTCGTTACTTAGTCTCGGTCCGGTCTGATCCGGTCTGATTTTCGTTCGATGCTCACCCCTACTCGTGTAAAAATTTTCCCTCTTTTGACAATTCACTTGTCCGGCCTCTATTTTCCACCAAAAGCTAACGTGTATAGTCATATTTAATTCTAATGTGTATAGTCACATTTAATTCTAGCATAATCATGTGACTATATGGCTTTATAATAGTCACACCATATCACAAATGTGTATTTAAATTATGTTTATGGCCGCATTTAAGGTGAGTATAGGTGACCAATATATTCATAACAGCGACATCGTGAAATATTCATGTGGCTATTTATTTAGAGTAAAATTGGAAATCGGTTATCATTAAATTTGATATTAGTCACATTGATTGTTTATGTGTCTAAATTCAAGATGCCATATATGGTCACATAAAGTAATTGTTTATGTGTCAAGTTTTGTCACACATTATTACTTAATATGCCTGGCATGAGTTTTAGTTAAATAGAAAATTAAAAAGAAAAGCGCCAGTCACGGGGTTCAAAAACTAGACCTCGTTTACACCCATAACGCAAAGCCAACACATTTACCAACTGGACTAGGCCTTTGTTTTTGTAATGTTTGCAATGTGGTTATATATAAGAGGTCTTTTAATTAAACAGATTTTTAATATATATACTTAAAAATAAATGTGATGTTTTATTTTTAAAATATATAAATAAAAATAGATTTATAATTAAAATCAGATTTTTTTAATACTAATATATTTTATAGAAATATTTTTTATTTATTATTATTATTATTATTATTATTTATAAAACATCACTTCATTAGAATAATAGGATTTACAACAAATTGGAGGGAAGCCGAGATACTATCTAGGCCCCCACTCCTTTAGCAATAGAGAAACTAATCCTATTAAAAATATGAACAGCTGTACGGGCCCTAATGTCCTAAGTCATAAGAAAACTTCTGTCCGCTTTAACAAGCTAACCGCGTCTGCCTCTAACTCCCCCAGGGAAGAGAAAGAAAATGGGAGAAACCCATATCCAATAGCCGCACACTTGTCCATATACTTATTATTATTATTATTATTATTATTATTATTATTATTATTATTATTATTATTATTATTATTATTATTATTATTATTTTAATACTAATATATTTTCACATATACTCTTCCGTTGAACATCTCATGTAAAACGATAACATTTCAACTCATCCGTTGAACATCTCATGTACAACGATAGCATATAGAATACTCCGTTAAACATTTCATGTATAACGATAACATCTCGACTCATCCGTTGAACATCTCATGTACAACGATAGCATCTCGACTCATCCGTTGAACATCTCATGTATAACGATGCACATCGATTACTTCGTTGAACATTTGATGAACAACTATAACATCTCGACTCATCCGTTGAATATCTCAGGTACAACGATAGCATATAGAATACTCCGTTGAACATCTCATGTAAAACGATAACATCTCGACTCATCAGTTGAACATCTCATGTACAATGATAGCATATAGAATACTCCGTTGAACATCTCATGTACAACGATAACACCTTGACTCATTCGTTGAACATCTCTTGTACATGGATAGCATATAGAATACTCCGTTGAACATCTCATGTAAAATGACAACATCTCGACTCATCCATTGAACATCTCATGTATCATGATATCACATCGAATCCTTCATTAAACATCTCATGTACAAAGATACCATCTCGACTACTATGTTTAACATCTCATGTACAACGATATCCCATATACTCCTCCGTTTAACATCTCATGTACAATGATATCACATCGACTCATCCGTTGAACATCTCATGTATAACGATATCACATCTACTCCCCCGTTTAACATCTTATGTATAACGATACCCGTTTAACATCTCATATATAATGATATCATATGTACTCCTCCGTTTAACATCTAATGTATGACGATATCACATCTATTCCTTAGTTTAACATCTCCATTTAACATCTAAACAGGGGTGAGCATAACCGGACCGAACCAAACCGACCAAACCAAACCCATTTCGGTCCGGTCCTCGGTCTGTGCTTTTGGCCTAAATCGGTCTCGGTCTAGTCCGGTAATCGACCATTATGCCTTCTTGGACCAGGCCGACTGAAGGTCCCAACCGGACCGGACCATACACATTTGGTGCGGTCCTCGGTTCATGGTTTTGTCATAACTCAGTCTCGAGCCGGTCCAGTCCGGTCCAGTTTTTGCCCGATGGCAACGAAAGTTCACATGCGTCGACTTTAAGCTATCCAAAAGGGTAGTCACCATGAGATAGTTCGCTCAAAAATGTTGAGTCGAAAACCCGGGTTAAAAAATAAAAAATAATAATGACTTAACTGAGTTTATATATTTTTATAGTTAGTTAAATAATTTTCTTAAAATTTCTTAGAAAAAATTTCTATCATCCCGCTCCAAAATTTCCCCAAACCCTGCCCAAAATTTCACCCAAAATCAAATTAATGTCTCCACACTTACCTACCCTCTATTTCATATTCCCCAAATCTACTTTACCCCTTTCATCTCATTTCACATATCCAGCACCAACCACAAACCCACATCATTCACCATCATTGGTCCTAGTTCAAGTCTATTAATCAACAAATCAGGTAACTAATTGTGTTATATCTTTAATTTCATAACTAATTTGAGATGTTAATTGGTCAATTTATTGTTTAGTGATTTTTGAATTCATGGTTCACATAACCCTAAGTTAAGCCAAACAAAACGGCTACAAACATCATCTTCTTAATTCATTCAGATACCATATTTCTTCTTCTATTTTTATGTTATTTACAAATTCTTCTATTTTTATATTGTTATAAATACTGTTTTAATTGATTTCTGGTGAAAGATGTTGATCGGCGAATTTGCTACTTTGATTCTTTCTAACGATGGAATCCATGTCATTGTTAGTTATTTTCTAACTCTTCCATTTTACATTGATTTTATTATATTTAATGCTTGTGTAGCATTTCATTATCTTTTATAAGATTTCGAATATTTAGCAGAGTATTTAGTTTTTATCAAGCTGTAAATCTGCATAATTATAGAAATGTAGACCTGCTTATACGATTAATGTGTTTGTATATGTGATTTTTTAGTAAAGTTTATGTGTCGTGAAGGTTTGTTCCTAGTCCAGGTATATACACAATCTCCTGCTAAACGACCACGGACTCTTGTTTTCTACGATAGTGTGTCATATAAGGTTAGCATAGGTGGATGCTCACAGACCTCATTGAGTGAGTGCTGTTGCGATGGCCAACTGATAATAGTGATCGGTAGGAGGAGATAGGGGCATCTCCAAATGGGGACGAGATAGATCAACGTGAGTGATAAGTATTGATGGAAGTATATGAACTCTACGGCGTCGATTATTTACAGCTTTCTCACATGATCACAGACAAGAGGCATACGGCAGATCAACGACTGTGTCGTCAACGCGGATCACTTGCGAATGTTTTCCTTTTAGTTAAAATCGTAATGCTGATGATGAGAGGAGTGAGCTGGTTTTGGTAGAGTTATACTACTCGATCTTAAGGGTGATCACACATACGTCCCTGTGACCCAAAAGGGATATTGGCAGGTGAGTTATTATAGCTTCACATGTTACATATTATTCTGTATCTAATATAATTATCTATCATGGGTTCATTATATCAAATATAATTATTTATCATTGGTTCGTTGCTGAAGATTTGATTTTTTTTCCTTTGTCTTTAGTTTGATATGGGTGATGTTCTTGTTGGAGGCACCTCTACAGGTATTATTTTAGTGTTTCTATTTCGCCTTTTCTGCTTGGATAGAATGTTTCTCTGAGATTAGGGTTTCCATTTCCGGATTTTTTGCCAATGGTTGTGCGGTAATTGCCGAATCTGGCACCTCTCTATTGGCAGGTCCAATTGGTGCTACGGGGGTAATGAGCCAGCAATGCAAGACATTGGTTAATCAGTATGGAAATGATATAATAAAGATGCTCTTGTATGAGGTACCTGTTTTTGTGCTATATGGAAAGCATTGAACTTCATTACAATCCTCTCTATTTACATGAGCACTTTTGATCGTTAATTTTGTAAGAAACCTCTGACAGTCTAACCGCAATCTTCTTGTTGTGTTGTTTTGTAGGCACAACCTAATAAAATCTGTTCTTAATTGAATCTATTCACTTTTGATGGCGCTCATTATGTTAGGTCAGTCACACAATTCACGTTGCCTGAAATTTCAACTATCCTTTGTTGTTACTAGATCTATTCACATCACTGCTCGCTTTGTAGAAAAATCCTATCACATTTTTCTGTACATAGTCTAAGTAGTATAAAATGTAGACAACAAACAAGATGACGGGTTAAACCATATTACTCGCAGGAAGTATACTAAGAAGAGTTGTTATTTTGCTCTGTGCTAGATATATGAACACTAGCTAACAGTTGCTTTTTGAAAGCCCACAATAAGTAGTGTGGTTGACAAGGATAATGGGAAGTCATCTGCTGGCTTAAATGAGTATCATTTCTTTCTAGCGTCGAAAACTGTTAGCTAAAGTTGTATCATTGAGTATCATTTCTGAAGTCTGTAAATAGTCTTTGGCTTGTTGAACTTGATCTGCCGGTGATGACTAGAGTTCAGGTATATTAATTCTTCGCCGTGTTTCACATATGCAATAAAGGTTTTTCAAAAAGAAAATATTAAATTGGTTTGTTTAACCCATTTAGACTCCTATCCAATAACATATGTTTGACTTTTATGACTCAACAATCTGTGTCTTTTACATGATAAATGTTTTGCACGTAGATAAAAAGGATCACTCTTATAGAGCATTTTTGAAGTATAGGCTTTAAGTGTTAATTTTCATAGAGTAATCATAAATTGTAGTTGATGGTTTAAAGCTAACCTAAATATTATAGGGTCGGGTTAGCTTTAAACTCATCACTAATAATTTAAGTGTTAATTTTCATAGAGTAATCATAAATTATAGTTGATGGTTTACTGTAGGTTACACCACCAACTACGATACAAAAGATTAGTGATTACAATTCTGCACCAAAATTACAATCGAAGCACAAAAATTATGTCTCTCGTGAAACCATGCAACAGCAAGCTAAGACGGGGAAGAGTCATAAGTCTTTAAATTATGGTAGTTGAGAATTTGATTATGTACGACATTACAATTGTATATTTGGTTCAGTTATATACATTCGAGTTTTATTACTATTTGAAATTGCTTTTTGTTTTTAATTCTGTGTTTTATATATAATATAATGACACAAATTATTGATTTGTTATATGTGACTAAAAGATGCACTCACATAATATGGCCGCGCTTATCAACATTATTGGTCACTCTTTGTTTAATTCGATTTATGACTAAATATTACAAAATGCCACACAAACTAAAAATTCATGTGACCATTGGATGAACAATAGTCACACAAAATACATATTCACTTAACTTTAAACAACATATGGTCACACTTATTAACACTTTTGCCACTTTTGGTTAACTTGTATGTGACTAAATAACAAAAAAAAAGGTTTGTGTGACTAAATGTTACAAAATGCCACACACACTTAAAATTTATGTGACCATTGAATGAACAATAGTCATACAAAATACACATTCACTTGACTTTAAACAACATATAGTCACACTTATTAACACTTTTGGCCACTTTTGGTTAACTTTTGTATGTGACTAAATAAAAAAAAACATGCTTTGTGTGACTAAATATTACAAAACGCCACACAAACATAAAAATCATGTGACCATTGGATGAACAATAGTCACACAAAATACATATCAACTTGACTTAATCAAACATAAGTCACCCTTTAAGTTTAAACACTTTTGGCACTTATGGTAACTTGTATGTGACAAATCCCAAAAAAACATATCTGCTTTATGGGCTATCTATTACAAAAGGCCACCAAACATAAAATTCATGTGAACATTGGATGAACAATAGTCACAATAAAATACACCATTTACTGATTTTTAAAAGGTATATGGTCACACATAGTACACTTTTGCCACTTTTTTAAAATTGTAATTGACCCTAACTCCAAAAAAAAACAACACCCGTTATGTGACTAAAACCATCACAAACGAGAACATTTATTATAATATACATGGGCCATAGGAGGGAAATATCCACAACCAAAAAACATATATACTTGAATAAATCATCTCAAATGTCACATATATTATATATTTATGTGGCCAAAGGACGAACAATAGTCACTCTTAAAAATCATTCGTGTGACTATAAAGTGTTTACGGTCACTAATATTAATTAATCCAACAAAACTTGTGCCTAATTTGTCACACATATTCAGGTTTTGGTTACTCTTTTTCAATGAAAAAGGCCACGAACTCACCAATGTCATCGTAGGACACCTACGGTGGCGCAATCTTTGGTGACAAACACCAAAAAAAACGTGTGTGACTATATGCATATTGTCACACATTTTTGGAGTAACCAATACCACTTTTTGTACCAGTGCCTCTTGTTGATGTGTAGGCATGTTTAGTCCCTTATCGTGAGATCTTGGGAGACATGATTGCGTAGAAAGGATTCCACCGGTAATAGTCTTCATACTACCTTACCCGTGTGTGGATGATCCCCTTTAGGTATTAATACAAACGCATTTATCTAGACTAGGGGCCTTGTAATAGTCGTCATACTACCTTACTTGTGCATTGCTCTAGTTAGTTATTTTGTAGACGGCGTTTTTACGTAATTCACCATGCATTAGAATAGTATCTTGAAATATACCAGCACAATTTTTTTTATTTATTTAGTGTGACAAGGCAATAAGTAAGGAGAAGCGACCAAGGATCCAAATAACCCATGTAAGTAAACACTATTCTCTTATCATACGAATTCCCCTAATCTTAGTTAGTTTAATTTAGTTTTAATTAGTAGTTTAAAACAAACCACCTTCAAAACCTAAGATTTTACTTGCTTTCATAAAATATAAAAACACAAAAATAATCTTCTCTCAACCTTTTAGTTCTTAGCTACATTTAATTAGGACTGTAGAATAATCACTCTGTCTGTTTTCGTATGCGCCGGCATTTCTTTTCTTGCATACTTTTCTCTTTTCTTTTTCATGTGTTGTTCTTGCTTTTGAAGCACATGACATATACTTTTATTTTTTTAAGTATACGATTTCTCATTTCTCTCTTTCTATTTTTCTCTCACAAATCTCTCTTTCTATTTTTCATCATTCTCACGAACATCATATGAAGAAGAAAATTTTGATCTTTAAAAGTTTTTAATCATTATAAAGACACTCCCCCTTAACATATGCCGAGAAACATTTTTAACATGAAGCTAAAAACGCAAAAATACGGATATGTGAATGTGAAATGTAAAACAATTTTCCATTTCCGTTTCTTTCTGAAAACTTTTCAACAACATATACGAACACTCCCCCTCGAAAAATACCATATCTTCGTTAAAACCTTTATAAAGGAGTTCCTCTTTGCACTTTTGAGTTTTTTATTTCTTTAGACACTTTTCACAAAAAATACATCGATTTGAAGACCTTTTTTTAAATTGATTTTATCTTGAAAGTACCACATTTTAAAATTTGAATCGATTGTAACTCATCAACTTGAGATCATAGACTTTTAAAACATTTTGATTTTATCTTTCAAGTATCACATAAATATTTTAAAAAATATGTATCAATTACTCAAGTCAAAGAAGACTTCTCTTCTTTTTCTAAGATAGATGCACTGAAGGTACACCTTCTTTTCTTTAAAGCACGGGTTATGTACTGAAATGTACACAAGCCATCAAATGAAGCTCGGGTTTCGTACTGAATTATACGAAAGCCATCAGTTTAAGCTCGGGTTTCGTACTGAGTTATACGAAAGCCATAATAGAAACCAAAAATCTTTTTGAATTTTCTATAAAGTTTTGGTATAAAAGAAAATCTTTTTGTCTTTTCTGAAATTTTATATAAAAGAAAATCTTTTTGTCTTTTCTAAATTTTATATAAAAGAAAATCTTTTTGTCTTTTCAAAATTTTATATAAAAGAAAATCTTTTTGTATTTTTCTAAAATTTTTATAAAAGAAAATCTTTTTGTATTTTCTAAAATTTTTGTAAAAGAAAATCTTTTTGTATTTTTTTTATATAATTTTCTATCAAATCAAACATCAACTTTTGGTACCCACTTAAGCATATTACTAACGAGTTTACCAAATTTTGAATACCATATGTAAGTTGCGTCAATTTGATGCATAGAAGTTGAATTCCAAGGAGATTTGAAACCCGGTGTTTCATTTTGAAATAACTTTCTTGGAATCAACGGTGATTTAAAACTCTTCTCATTTGTCCAATTTGACTTATAAAACCTTGATGTTTCATTAGGAGTTTTAAAACTTCTCAAAGGTGTGAACACCGTTTTGAAACCCGGTGTTTCATTCGATGTTTTAACCCTTGAGGAAGACGAAGATTTCCATTTATTATTGAAACCCGGTGTTTCATTTTGAAAAATTCTTTTCGAAATGAATGGAAACCTTACATCTTTCACCTTTTTCAAAACTGAATCATCTCTTTTACGCATTGAAAACATTTCATTCCTAGAATACTTGAACGGTTTGGAAATGTTTTCCCCCTTTCTTTTCCAGATTTGTTTTGAACTTTCATTTTTCTCATGATTTTGAGAAGCAAATGTTTCGGATGAATGTTGTTTCTTCAAATACTTCCTATCTTTTTGCAAAGAATAAGTAGTAAATTGAGAAACCTTTCTTGAAATCGGTTTTGAAGATTTACCCGTGTAAATCTTTTCCGAAACATTCACTTTTGGAATTGATTTTGTGAAAACTTGAGAAACAACCTTTTTCTGTTTTATTGAATCAAACAATCTTTTGTAATGCATTTTCAAATCATTGTTCTCTTTTTCAAGTTTTTCACAAGAAGTTTCATATTTCTCTTTCAACACATTATATGATGTTCTCAAATCATTGTTTTCCTTTTGCAACGAAGTGTAATTTTGAGATGCCAACTGCGATTTTAATAAAGCATTTTCTTTTTCAAGATTTGCAAAATACGTCTCAAATTTATCAGTTCTTTTTGAAAGCTCTGTTTTGACATCATCAAAATCTTTGACTCGTTGTGCTAAAACCTTTTCCAACTTTGAAATCTTAGTTTCAAACACCTTTTTCTCGTCATCAAAACGTTTCACTTTATCCCCTATTTCCTTTACAAGTTCTAAATTCTGAGTCTCAATCGTTGAACTTGTAATGGAAATCTTTGAAACTTTTGATTCATATTCTTTCTCGATCATTTCAACCATTTTCTCAAGAGAAGTATCATGTTTTGACAACTTAAACTTTGTTTCAAGTCTTTGTTTTAAAACATCATTTGAGGCCAACAAATCACTATACTCTTTTTGCACCGAATAAGACATTTTTTTCTAGAAATTTATTTTTAGCCAAAAACATTCGTTTATCTTCTTCAAAAAGAATGATTTGTTGTTTCATCTTGTTGATCCCAATGAATAGATCTTGATTTCCTTTAGCTTGTGTAAAGGTTAGTAACCTTGGATAAATCCAAAACTACTAAGACAGAAACTATGATTATGAATACTACAAGTTATGCGGAAACTAACTTGTAATACTAAGAAGAACAATGAATACTAAACTTTGAATATATTGATTGATAATATTCTGCCTAGGTTACAGAATAACTAACTATGAGATTTGTAATTGAAGTGCTTTTCTAACTATGCCGTAGGGTTCCTTTTATACACTAAGGAAACCCTAATGGGCTTACAAACACGTATATGAATATCATATTTATTCCTAAATTTAACTCTCCATATAAATACAGTACTAACTATATAAGACTAACAACACTAAGTATTAACTAACAGTACTAACTATACTGGCAGTACTAACAATGTACTGGCAGCACTAACTATTATAGCTAGCAGTACTAATAACTTAGACTATTTTCTTTAAACTTCAACAGCAGCACAATCTTGAACCAGCAGTATTAACTTCCAAAACTAACAGTAGTAACTTCAGAAGCCTTCAATTCCTAACAATCCTCCCCTAAACTTGATATTCACCTTGTTAATCATCAATATCTTCATATCACATCTTGATCATTAGGAGGATGTATCCAAACACTCTTCTACTTTTGAAGTTGTGATCTTGTAAATCTGAGAAGCTCAAATGCCATCTCACTTTCATAATCAACCTCTAGTCTTCTATTTAGCATCCTTGAAAGCATTTCTTGAGTTAGAGGATATTTCTTCTCAATCATCATGTGAATAGCAACTCTAGTATTCATCAATAGTACATGAACTCCACATGAGTCAAACAATCTCCAGCTTATCAAGTTGTAGTCCTGTTGATTCTTCCATATTTCATCTTCTTTATTAGGCTCAAATAAGGTCTTTAGATCTCCCCAAAGTAACAAGTCATATCCTTTTGGACTTGTTGTCTCATATCTTTCATTTACCAACCTATGTAGATCTATCACATCTTGTCTGTCAAAATCATCAAGCATCTCACTGAATATCTTGTAATTCTTGGAACTTCCATCTGCTCTGATGATTTGATAATACATCATATTTTCATTTAAAATATGTGTCTTCCAATCAACAATTGGATATTTGGTGGCCAGAGATTCAACATCAATAGCAACATCATCCCTTGGAACTACATCCATACTATCTCTAAGCTCCTCTTTTTCAGCATCATTATCCTCTTCTAGTTTCTGTTTCTTGGAACTTTCTTCTTCAGAATCTGCTCTTGGTCTCTTTTTAGTGCTTTCTGCTTGCTGTTGACTGTCATCATCTATAGGCTTAAAGTCATCAATCCACTTCTTCTCTCTTTCATATAACTTCTGAACTTCTTCAAAGTTTCTTCTGTGCGTTAGTTGTTGGAGATGTACATACCCATTGTTTGAGGTAAGTAATCATCCTGTTCCTGATTTAAGTTCTTGTAGTGTTTTTCCTATTGCCTCTGCTCTTTCTGCTAGCAATTGTTTATCTTCTTTCAAAGAATTCTGCTAACAATCTGGCTCTTTCTTCAATTGTGTACTTTTCTTGCTCTTCATGTGTCAGTCTTACAGCCAGTTCATGATCAGCATCTATTCTGGCTTGAATTTCATCAAACTCTTCAGCTAAAGCAACACTAGTAGCTTCTTCTTGCTTTTGTCTTTCTTTTTGTGCTCTGTCCAACTCTGCTAACTCTTCCTCATGTAATCTTTGAGCTAACTCTGCATCACTTTCAATTTGAGCTAACCCTTGATCCCTTCTTTTTACTTTCACTGGTTTCTCAGGTTCTTCTTCAACCAGTACACCTTTACCTTTGTCTTTTGGATCAATAGTTGGAAGAGGTTGAAGTGTTGTAGTTGATCTGTTTAGTCTAGGAGGTTCTTCTTCATCTATGAGAACAACTCCTTTTTCCTTTTCCTTTGCTTTCTCACTTCTCATCTTCACAAGTGTCTGAGCAATAGTGAGATCTTCATCACCAAATATAGTTCTTGTTGTAGGAGGAGTAGATGGAGTAGCAGCACTAACATTCACAGGAACACTGGCAGCACTAACTTCTGGCCTAGCAGTACTAACTAATATATATATATATATATATATATATATATATATTACTAGGAAGTAGTAGACAAAATAGACAAATGAAAACTTTCAAATATATGAAAGTATATACTAGTTACGTACATGTAAACACATAGATCCTAAAATGCAACTATATGAAGGTTCCTAAGTTATAGTCTAGGCCAACCACCTAGTTCTCTATAACATGTGGCTCTGATACCAATCTGTCACACCTCGCCAAGGCGGAATCGCAAGGCATGATCAATAGGCATCATCACAACACAAGGCGTCAAAATAGAGAAATACTAAATGAATTAAAATCCAATATATAAAAGACACAAAGTGTCATGATAACACCTACAACATTTATCATTCAAATTCATATAGTGCAACCAACCAAAACAAAACAAATGAACATGGATTTCCGCAATGCAAGCCTATGGTCCAGCTAATTCCTCTTCCTAACTCTTCACACGTTTTGCTCACCTGAAAATGATGCTTAAAACGTCAACAAAATTGTTGGTGAGAGTTACAGGTTTAAGACTCACTTATGACACCGCGATCAACAAAAACAACATTTACGAACATATATGCATGGCTATTCTATCACAACATAAATTCACATTTATCTGGGGTGGATCGTACCCCTCCGTCCCACAATTATCTCCGCGCAAGACTGAATATCTCCGCGCAAGACTGACCCACTTGACTAGCTAAGTCCGTTCGGGTCTCACACAAGGTCATGTCATCCTCACATACACATGCCTTACCACAATTCATATCACATAGCAATAGCACATAGCAATCATATAGTTCGACACTTAAAAACACATATCACGGTTCATAATTCAAAAACAGTTTTGCATCATTTCCATCCCCAAAATATAAGTAAAAAGTGGGACTGTAAAACTCACCTCGATGCAAAGCAAATCCAAACTCTTCAATTAACCTTGCAAATAATCTATACAAAACAATACACACATGTTACTATCGATTTGGTCTCTCACACAAGTCGATGTAACAATCACAACGATGAATACTCTATACCCTGTCTTGATTTAACTCATCTATATACTCTTCACAACTTGCTAACCTCAAGTTACCTTATAAAACCTACATCTTAACTTTTTGCATTTTATCTCAGTTTTTATAGTCCACAAGATGACCCAAAAAATACTAAACATCTAATTAGTTCTTCACCCTTACATTATATAGCCCCCAAAATGAATTGTGAGCTTCTATGATTTTTGGATAAAAATAATAGTGAGAGTAACCATTTTATAAAAATTCAAACATCACAAAGTGACTAAAATTGACCTGAATCGACCTACAAAAAGTTAGCTTGAGCAGACCCATTTAAACACTTAAGAAAATTCTACAAAAATTCTAGAAAATCATAAACATCATGAAATTGCTACAGTAGCAAGCCCATCAATAAAAAAAGACGTTTTGATATGGTTTTTGACCTCACAAACACAACTCAGAATCTGCCTTGAAAACTCAGTTTTGACAACGAATCTTGTTTGATTAATTTGACAACTTTTCACTCACTTTTAATTCATAAACCACTTGGGTTGGAAGTAACTTTATTTAGTTAATTTCTTGGCTTAAGAAAATCAAACAAAAACTACCGTATAGACCGAGATATGGCTCCCTCGATATGACACTAAAATTCTGCCCAGTTTCTATTCCGAATTTAACAATTAACCCTAATTAATCTTACCTAAACCAAAACCCTAATTATTATCCCTAAAATGATTTTTGATGATCAAAACCTCTTAATTATAGATTATTTACAATAACCTAATCCATCCTTAATGATTGTTACGTTAAATAAAATCAATTGTATTGAAAAATTTAGAAAACAATACCTTAACTCTTGAAAATCAAAACCCTAAAAATTTTTGGGGTTTTCTTCTTGTTTTGTGTTGTTCGACCGGCCAAGGGAAGGAGAGGAAAAATCAAAGTGATTTGGTTTAGGTTTGATTTGTATTTATAGGCCTTAAAAGATAATTTTTTTTTTGTTGTTTTTTTTTTTTTTTTTTGTTTTTTTTTATTTTTTTTAACCAAAAACAAGTTGTAATCTAATTAGGATATCTTTTCCTTTTTCTTTTCTTTTACTAAAATTCATTTTTTTTCTATTATATATTATTTATTTATTTATTATTATTTACAACTTTAATACCTATATTTTTTGATTCTAGGTTAAAACCTTTGCTTATTTCGCTAAACCTTGAACTTTCTAACTAGATTTCTAACAAACCTTCACTTCTAACTATTTCTAAAAATGGAAAGTACTCTAAAATCACTAACATACTAACATAATATATATAATATGTATTATATATATAGTACGTACGTACACAGAAAATTACGTACACGACATTTGAAACTACGCAAAGCTTCCAAATGATCTCATTTCCATTCAATCTCATTTCAACTAGTACCATGATTCATAAATCATGTACTTCAATCTCATACACATATCTCTCACAAAACACATAAAACACATAAAGAACACATATAAACGCTTTAAATAAATTCTCAACAAACTGACCAACCGGCTCAAACCACGGTTGTCACAGTATCCCCTCCTTTAGGAAATCTCGTCCCAAGATTTAACCAAAAGGTTCAACTCTATCATTACCAAACAAATAATCAAGGATACTTATCTTTCAAGTAATCCTCCCATACCCATGTTAACTCAAAGTTACGCTTTGAATTCCAACTAACTTTAACTATTGGAATCTTACTGCTAATAACTTTGCTTACCCACACAAATATACGAATAGCAACATAACAACTATAAACAAAGAGAAACATCCAACTACAAGAACATCGCCCGTCCTCGAGGGAATTCCTCAAAAACCTTAAGTTGTGTAACAACGTGATTCATATCTTAATCCCGCAACTCATCAAACAAGAACTGTTTTGAAATTAAGACATTAAAAAAAGAAAAAAGAAAAAAGTGGAAAATAGTTGATACAAGCTCAACGTCCTAAAAAAATTCATCGCGATTTCAGGTTTACTCGTAATTTTAACACCACTCAAATAACTCTCGATACTCAGCTCATCGGGCAATCTTAACCGATAAGCTACATGGCCAATCCTTTTAAGAATCTCAAATGGTCCTATATACCTAGGTGCTAACCCACCTTTCTTATCAAAACGTACTACACCTTTCCAAGGTGAGACTTTCATCATAACATGATCACCAACACTAAACCCTAAAAGTTTCATTTCCTACTATCAACTTGAACTCTCTTGACGATCTGTGGCTTCCTTAGGCTTTCCTTATCACGACTACCTTTAGTCCGTCTCATGCTCCAACTCAATGATCAATCATCTTACTTACTCAAACTCAGCCGTATAAAACAGGCGACCTACCTCTTTCTTCCATACAATTAGGGTGTATCGGGTCGGGTTATTGGGATCCGGAGTTTTGAGTCGGGTTTTAATTTTTAAAAACTCACCCGTAACCCGACCCGATAAGAAATCGAGTTCGGGTGGTAATCGAGTCGGGTTATGTAGGATCGGGTGATTCGGGTTATCGGGTGATGCTACAAATATGTTTTTGTTTGTTTTTTATCATTAAATAATCTTTGCCGTAATGTACTATTTTTTCTTGATTCATCATACGATAATGTAGCGTCATTATTTAGTCTTAAGTTGCAACTTGATACATCATATGTATGTATTTTCATGCAGTAGAAAGACAAGAGATTGGCGAAATAAATGACTATATAATACGGATAAATTAGTACTATTTAATTGATATTAATAACAAACTCTGAAATATAAACCTTGCACAACTATGCCTGCTATCACCTAATTTTTCTTCACGTTACAGTAGCAAAACAAAGTAGCAAAGCAAAGTTCCATATTACTAAATGTAACAGTAGCAAAGCAAATTAGCTAAGCAAAGTTCCATACTTCTAAATGTTACAGTACAAAGCAAAGTTTCATCATTCCAATTTATGTTGTAGACTTTTATGGTTACAGTAGCATAACAAGCCATTCAAAAAAAAAAAAAAAAAAAACCAATTTATGTTGCAGACTTACAGTAGCGAAGTGTTTCATGCATATTGCAGATTAACGGTGTTGGAGGTTTAAAATTTATTATTAAAAAAAATGATTTTCTGGTCTTATCGGGTTGACCCGATAACCCGATAACATTTATTATTTAACCCGCACACGACCCGATAACACTATCGGGTTATCGGGTTCGGGTGCCTTTCCTAAATCACGACTACCTTAGTCGTCTCTTGCTCCAACTCAAGTCCAATCATCTTACTTTCTCCAATCTCAGCCTATAAAACAGGCGACCTACCTCTTCTTCCATACAATACCTCCAATGAAAACACCTCGAATACTCGAATGATAACTATCTTTGTAGGAAAACTCACCTCACGGAAAGTGAGTATCCCAACTACCACCAAATTTCTCACACAAGCTCTAAACATATTTTCCAATGTCCGAAAAGTACGCTCACTCTGACCATCAGTCTATGGATGGTAGGCAGTACTCATATCTACTCGTGTTCCTAACGACTTCTACATCCCTTTCCAAAACCTCAATATACATTCCATCTTTATCAGGAATGCTCGACACGTGCACTCCATGTCTTGCAACTGTCTCATCTACATACAACCTTGCCAACTACTCCATCTTATATTCTTTTCGTATTGCTAGAAAATGGGATAACTTAGTCAGTCTATCGACTATCACCCAAATCGCATCGCATCCACTACTCGATCTTGATAACTTAGATTTACTATCCATAGTTAATCTTTCCTTTTCCACTTCCAATCGGGTATCTCAGGTTGTAGTAACAACCTAAAGACCTTTGATGCTCATCTTCTACTTCCAATCGCGCTTAATACTTACTAACACCACCAGCTATATCCTTCCTCATACTCGGCCACCAATTCGTATACCTAAGATCATATTACATCTTACTCACTCCAGGACGAACAGAATACTTCGTCGCATGCGCCTCCTCCATAATCAAAGTCCTTACATCGCCTACCATAAGAATCTAAATTCTATCCAAAAATTATAACCCACCACCATCTCTTTTCTCCATTTGTTAGTCAAAGCCACGCAACATCTCTATTGACACGTTCTCTGCTTTGGACGTCTCAACCTATACCACTAACATCTTCTCTCTAATCTCAGCTTGGATCGTCATACATATATCTCAAACTCGTCTTGGCTTTACTCCTCATTTCCTACTCCATGCATCAATAACTACGTCTGCCCTTTCCCACATGGTACTTGGTCTTGCAATAACAACCCCTAAATAACTCCATCCATCGTCTTTGCCTCAGGTTCAATCCGTCTGATTGAAAATGTGTCGGAGACTTTTATGATTCATATAGATGACACTCTTCATCTTATACACATAATGCCTCTATCACTTTCGAGCAAAACCATCCCGCCTAAGTCCATAACGTGAGTCGTGTCATTCTTCACATGAATCTCCAGTTGTTGCGTCGTATAAGCAATCACCTTCTCTCTTCGTCTAAGCAAGCATTCTAACCCTTGCTCCACGCATCACTACGAAATTGTCTAATCCTTCCGGTAATGCCAAGATCGGCTCATTACCCATATTGTTCCTATAACTTCCGAAAAGCTTCCTCTTCACTCCGCTTTGACCTTGTTAGGCTTCATATGACACTTCTCTTTCTTCAGCAGCTCCAAATTCATCTTCAAATGCGACTCGTGCTCCTTCTTAGACTTCGTGTAGACCTAAATGTCATCATTAAACATGATGACAACTTGCCTATATACGGCTAGCACACCTGATTCATTACGTCTATGAAAATCGTTGGTGCATTGGTCAACCTAAAATGGCATAGCCATAAACACATAGCGTCCATAACGCATCCTAAAAGCAGTCTTTGGAATTTCATCTTCGTGCACCCTCATTTGGTGACAGTCCGAATAAAGATCTATCTTACTCAACTCGTGATTATCTATGCACATCCTAAATGACCCATCCTACGTATTGACAAGCAATACATGTGCTTCCTCATAGCGAATAATTAGGTCGATTAAAACCTTTACCTTGCAGCTCTTGCAATTATTCCAATAACTTTTTCATCTTCGTAGGCGCCAAACGACACGGGCCTTCACAATCGATGTCGCTCCTTGTACTAACTCTATATGAAATTCTACTTTACGCCGAGGGGTAAACCTATTAAATCCTTAGAGAACACTTCGGGGAACTCACATACTACAGGTGTATCACATAATTTTGACTCATCTACTTTGGTACTCCTACGAGACCTCGCATTTACATTAATTTGTTTCCCCACGAACCTCCAGCACCTTCAAATCTACCAAAGGCATTTTAACCATCTCCTCATGGCAAACTTTCTCAGCCTTATACTTCACAACCAATTCTCTTATACGACTATATCAACCCTCTCATAACCAACGGTACTAGATCTATAGTGAAACGAGAACCTTCTAATTCTAACAACTTAACTCATCCGTTTCACTACCTCAATCACATAGGCACAACTCAGAAGATGTGAACTAACATCAACTCTAAGATCACATAATACGGACATCAAACGAATTCAAAGGACCACGGTAAATCGAATAGGGTAATGCACGAATATCGAACCAACTATGAACAAATACCAAGACTTTACATGTACCAATTTTTGGTAAAAATTCAAAAATCACAAAAACTCAAAGGAAAATCAAACCGAATGTATGTATTGATAAGAAAAAAACAAACCATCGACACAACAAACGTACCATCGACGCAAGAGACACCTATTGAATAACACCACGTATCACGACCTATAAATAACAGAATACGAACCTTGTACAAAAAAATTGGTTTTTTTTACTCGCGAGAATTATCTTCCATAACTTTATATCAGTCATTTTTAAAACAGTAGAATCATATTAGTTAATAATGTAAATCATTAAAAAAATAATTTTAAATGAAATTTTCATAAACTTATTTTAAATATAGTCTTCATAAAAAAAATCAAGGGATGGCTAAAAAAGAAATGTGTTGCATATTATTTGTATAATTCAATTTAAAACAAAGTTTTCGACACTTAACAAATTTCTCATTAAATACAAAAATCACTTCAAAATTATTATTATTTCAAAAAAAATTTCTATAGTGTGTTACTAACAGAAACACGTGACTCAAAACAAAAGACACTATTTTCTCGAAAAGGAACTTCAAACACCTTAAGAACTTCAATACCAAAATATCATTTGAAAACGAACACGTACCAACAAAACTTAAGAAGAAACATCAAGAACCGACTAAATCATAGAGACTCACTCATAAAAATGATCAAAGAACAAAAATCAAGAACACCCTTTCTCTTGACAAAAGAAGCAAATCGAAACGTTGAACGGAGGACATAGAACGCCAGTTCTATCATAATACCAACAAGGAATACTAACACGAGAGTTAGGTATCTCGACGGACACAAGCTATCAAACCAACTTACGAATTGCAACGATAATACCAACCAGTGTCCACGATATCCGCAAATAATAGATAGAAAGGAAATCTTACTATCCACTCAACTATCCAAAATACATCCCATCATAACACATCTTACACTACCACATAACACACAACATCGATCAATGTAATCAAGGTCACAAGTCCACATGTGTGATGCCTTTATAATTATTTTGGCTACCATAATTATAATTGTATTTTTTGCACACGTATACTTACTCTCAAGACTACACATCTCGACGATAACACACATTTATACAAACATACCACATAGCAAATCTCATACAATTCTAACATAATGCTCCATCAAAACAACACATATACACATAAGGATAAAATCCCAAAACGATAGAAAGAAGGACGAAGATTCCAAACCCTAAATATGGAAAAATCAAAGTGAATTCACCGACGACCGCGACGTGTAGAGATAACAGGCGAAATAAACTTATGTTGGGCCTCGCTCGGGTTTGACCTTGCTTTTACAAGAGTCATCCGACTCCGCGGGACCAGTCCTACAATGAGCATCCGAGAGGAAATCTGGATCGACATCTTCTTCGATTCTCCTAACATCTATCCCTCCTTTGGTTCCTCGAGACGCTCCTCTTCAATCGGCTCCCATTCTACATCTCTCGTTGTCGAATCACTCACAAGTCGAGATCGTACTCATAAGTGAGCAAGAAAACAAAAACACATAAATAATACCAAAAGGTGCAATTCATATTAGGTACTTAAATAATGGTGAAAACCAATATATATATATATATATATTACATATATATAATAAATATATATAAATATAAAATATATATAAAATATATAATACTATAATATATATATATAATATATATCTTGTTTCCAAAAACAAATAAAAAAAAAAAAAAAAAAAAGAAAAAAAAAAAAAATAAAGAAGATTGAATCTAAATATGCAAGAAGTTGGCAAAAAAGAATCGTAAAACTCATTGATACCGGAATTAATTTATCCAAATGCCGATAGTCCCTTGGGGTCAGTCTATTTACTGTGTACCAAAGAAAGGTGGTATTACAGATTGTTCACAAAACGAAAATTAAGAACTGTTCCAACAAGAACCGTTACGAGGTTGGCGAGTATGCATCGATTATCGTAAACTCAAAGAAGGAACCGCAAAAATCATTTTCCCTTGCGGTAATGATCAAATGTTAGGAAAGACTAGTAGAAAATAAATATTTCTATTTCCCGATGGTTTTCTGAGTATATTTCAAATTCTTATCGATCTAATGATCAAGAAAAGACAACATCACCCATGTCCTTTTTGAACATACCTTTATAGACGAATGCCCTTTCAGGCTATGCCAATGCTCCAGCAACATTCCAAAGGTGCATGTAGCAATATTTCATTATATTGATCGAAGAATCCGTCGAAGTATTTATGGACGATTTCTCCTCTTTGGAAACTCTTTCGACAAATGCCTAAACAACCTCGATAAAATGCTCAAACGATGTAAGGAAGCTAATCTTGTCTTAATTTGGAAAAATGTCACTTCATTCAAAGAAGGAATCGTGCTTGTGGACACAAGTGTCTAGCGCAGGAACATGAGTCGACAAAGAAAAAATGACGTAATTCTCAAACGTCTCCCCCTAACTAACATCAAAGGTGTTAGGAGGTTTCTCGACATGCCGGTTTTACCGCCGTTCATTAAGATTTCTCTCAAAAAGTGAGCTCGAGCCGTATAACTAAACTGCTTTAGAAAAAGTGTATACTCTATAGTGAGAATTCGATGATGAAGATCAAAAAGCATTCGAATTATTAAAAGCAGAAGCTCTGGCGCATGCTGGTAGTTATAGCGGTCCTGTTGATCGTGTAAAGTGTACGCCCGGTTTGTGGAAACCTTAAGGGCTTTGGAACTTAATGTGTGATGCAAGCATTTTGTAGTAGGAGCCGTCTTAGGACAAAAAGATGGTAAAAAACTTTTCACCCGATCGTACTTCGCAAGCAAATACCCATAACCCCGCTCACAAAAATATATCCTAATCAGAAAAAAAGTTCTGGCTGTAGTTTTTTTGCATTCGAAAAATTCAGATCCATCTTAATTTTCTCAACAAATTTACTATTGTTCACACCGATCATCCAGCACCTAAGGCACTTATTCAAGAAACAAGATGCTAAACCACGTCTTATTAGATGGATTAACTCTTATAAGAATTTGACAAAGAACAAAGGATAGGAAGGAACAGAAAATGTTACAGCTGACCATTTGTCCCGATTCGAAACGATGTATCAAGTGATGACATGTAGTACGACGATAACTTATCCGGAGAAACTCTATAGAAATCTATACCAAAGAGAAACCTTTGTCGCAGACTTTGCAAACTACTTATAGTAGGTGTATTATACAAAATGGATTCATGTTAAGCAAAAGAACAAATTTTTCTCCGACTCCAAACATTACTTTTGGGAGAACCTTACATTTTCAAAGTAGTTCTGATGGTATTGATCAGACGCGTAAAATCTGGACCAGAACTCGAATATTTTAGATTAGCAATGTCACTACGGACCAACCGGTGACATTATGGACCGAAACGTAACTACTAAAAAGGTCCAGAGATTCAGGTTTAACTGGCCTACAATTCATCAAAGAATATCATACTCTATGTTCGCCTTTACGAAGCATGCCATAAACCAGAAATATATCGAAAAGTGAAAAGATGCCCTTATACAACATACAAGATATGCTGAAATTTTCTATAACTGGGGTATCGACTTAGTGGGACGTTCTCGAAATCCTATAAGTTTAGATTATACTTGTCGCTGTTGATTACGTATCTAAATGCCCGAAGCTCAGGCTTTACAACCAATGATGCCCTGAGTTGTTATCACTTTTCAAAAGAAACTATTCTGACGTTTCGAATGTCCAAGCTCTATCAGCGACATTGGAAACACACTTCTGCAACAAAAAATGGAAAAAACAATGAAAAAGATATGGAGTTAACCACCGTTATCTCCACATCTTATCATCCCAAACTATGGCCAAGTTGAGAACACGAACAGCTCCTTAAAAGATTCTTAAAAAACGTTGTTAAAGACAACCACTAGTTGTTAAGAAAACTTGATGAATGCTCCTGTGGGCTTTTCGCACTGCTTTACAAAACACCGACCGTTACAACACCCTACAAACTTATATATGGAAAAACTGCAATATTACCATTTAGAGAAATTGAACACCGTGCATACTGGGCTCTGCAATAATTGCAACCCAGATCGTCATCGCTGCTGGAGGAAAAGAATGTTTCAGTTCACAATTTAGATGAACTTAGACATCAAGCTTAGAAAACTATCGTCTATACAAGGGCAAGAACCAATGTCTGGCACGACAGAAAATTAAGAAAAAGAAAATAATTCAAACAAGTAACAAAGTTCTGCTATTTCACGCGAAGAGTAAAATTTTAAACAACCGAAACTCAGATCTCGATGTTAGGACCCTTATCATAGTGAAACATCAATATCCATCCAAATATGTTAAACTTAGGAAAAGATTTAAAGACGTGCAATACAATGGCCATCGACTAACTATATCAAGAAAGACAATGACCCAAGGGAAGCAAATTAACTCCCTTTTTCTAAAAGAATGACTCCACGAAGTACGAGTCTAGCTAAATACTCTCTAAAAATTAAGCGCTTCTCGGGAGCAACCCGTGCCTTCATCTTAAGAGAGTAAGGAAAAAGTAACCTCAGTACATTCTTCTACTAAACGATCTTTTACTTCTTTTCAAAAAAAACAACAAAAATATTTTCTTTTTTTATGCTTTTGTATGTTTACTTTTATACAGGTACTTTAGCTTAAAGATACAAAAAATTATAAAGTATGCTCAAGGATAGCTCTCAGCTATGCATTTCCTTATGCCCCGGGAAGTACCGTTTTCCCTTAACTTTCCCTATTCAATCTCTATTATCAGTTATTACATTGAGGGCAATGTTCAACTTAAGTGTGGAGGGGAGCCAAATAGGAAAACTTTATCATATCCCTCCATGTTTGCCCCATCAATTTTTTTTCTTCCAACTGATATTTTATGAAAATCTTAATATATATATGCTTTCAAAAAAAAAATTAAAATGCTCTTAGTAAGGCAAATCCAACCGAATTGACATTATAGCTAGTACAACCCACTTTACTAAATTGTGAGCATTCTAAGCCTATAGAATATTCGGGTATCCACCTTTGATACCCAAGATAATTGATGCCTTTAGCTTGTTCGAGTTAAGGTTTGATTGCAGTCGTATGTGTCTATTCCGTCGTTAGGGATGTGTACATATGGTCTTTGTCGCCTTTTCTGGAACATTAGTATTGGTTGATAATTATATTTGAGAGAGCCAGTAATTTAGAAGCTCTAGAACTTGTACTTAATCATCATATACTAGACCGAAGCCTAATCACATGTAATGAATTCATCCATGTTTTGCAAGCTCCCTTTAGTGCTAATTTGTCTGAAAATATGAAGGTGAATGGAAGAAGTTATGTGCTCCAAGCTTTGCTATCATTTAATATATATATATATATATATATATATATATATATATATATATATATATATGTGTGTGTGTGTGTGTGTGTGTGTGTGTGTGTGTGTGTGTGTGTGTGTGTGTGTGCTTTAGTAGTCCAAAGAAATAAAGGCTTATGTTTCAGCACGTAAAGATTATATCCGCTCCAGTATCAAGTTCCACCCTTCGGTCAGGTTTATGTGTTAAATACAAGACTATGGTAGCTGTCTAGATTATGTCTGTGCAAATTGAGTGTTCTTCACACAAATATAAACCCTATCTGAGTGGCATGAGTGAATTAAAAATCAAACACTATCCCTATGAGAGGTGCTATGTTATATGTCTATGCCTGAAAAGTTTCCTAATATGCAAGCTCTTATAAAATACAAATTTTCTCCACGTCACGATAAATGATTTTATTTTTTTGCTTCGATTGTTTGAGGGAAAACAATAAGCTAAGTGTGGAGGGATTTGATAACGCCTAAATTATACATATTTTCTATGGCGTTATTTTCATATATTTTATCATTTCTTATGAACTTTTAATACTTAATAGCTTAAAATTGCTTGCAGGTTCACTTGAAGACATCTCGAGGCTAGATACATCAAAATCAAACACTTACACGTTAAAGAACACATCATTCAAGAAAAAATCAGCAATCAAGCTATATGTGCCAAATGTGCGCCGCACTTGCCCTTTGTGCGCCGCACTTACCTCCATGTCAAATACAGTCAACATTGCATTAACTCAACAAGTACGCCGCACAATTTCCTTTTTGCGTCGCACTTCCCATCTGATATGAAGCATTTATGAAGACTTTAATGCTACTGCATTTATACTCTAAGTGTGTCGCACAATCTTTTGTGTGCGCTGCACTTTCTCAATAAACATTTAATGCTAGTGTATTTAATCACCAAGTGCGCCGCACAATCTTTTGTGTGCGCTGCACTTTTCACCCAAAATCAGCCTATAATTAGAGGATGAATTTTCACTCTCAAATCATTCCTCTCATTCCCATAATCACATCCCACACACATATAATCCAATCTTCTTATCCTTCACCCATATAAACACCAAAAACACTACTCCCTTTGAAGAATAAAGATCTAACGGTCAAGAACAAAGATGGTTATTAACTTTTTATTGAAATAATGGAAGTTTATGTTAAATCTACTTTTGTTATGAACACTTTAGCCATGAGAGGCTAAATCTCTCATGACTACTCGGTGATGTTATGATAATGAATAAGCATTTGGTATGATCGTGATCTATTTAATCTCAAGATTATGTTGCAATCCTATTATATCTTATCTTGTTCACCTTTGCTTATCAACTTAGATTTCATAGTCATATTGGTATAGGTCGAAAGACCCGGTATGATTTATGTGGTTTTAAAGATTTGTCTATGATCTTTATCGTTTGTGCCGAGAAATCCACTTTCATAAATTGATAAACAAATAAGCTTCGATATACTAGTAACTGAATTATTTGGGTGACACATCTGGTCTACTTAACTAAAAGTCTTGAGTTAATTAAGTTAGTTTATGAAAATATTTTCTGACGAGAAAATCCTTTTTATAAATTAAGGTTCCACATCCGAGGTTTGATCATTTCCAACGCTTATGAATTATTTCCAACTATCCGAGTAGTCATCTTTAAGTTATTTTCGAGTTAAAGTTTATTTTCTTTCTGATTATCTAAACACTACTCAAATCCCTGTGGAACGACCTAGTCTTACCTAAAAACATTATACTACATACGTGGGTTATTCTTTTACCCGTGTGTTTCCCTATAATAAAAATTAGCATTTTCAGTCATTATAAATTTAAAGCTTTTAAACATATCAGATACCATCGGGCAACAGTCTTCATACTACCTTGCCCCTAATATGGTTGATCCACTCTTAAGATATTTCACATGCACTTTGTGAACTTCTAGGGGCCTTGTAATAGTCTTCATACTACCTTACTTGTGCGTTGCTCTAGCAAAATACTAAGTAGACGGCGGGTTCTTGTAATTTGTTCATGACCTAGGAAATACTTACACATTACATCTCAAGTGTGACAAGGCAATAGGTAGAAATGGATAGCTAGCAAGGAGTAGTGCATCTCAAGTATATATGCTTCTTTGTATAATTGTTCTTGCCATTAGATTAGAATTAGTAGTTAATTAGATTAAAATAAACCAACCTTCAAACCCAAGATTTACTTGCTTTCATAAAATATAAAAACACAAAAAGAATCTTCCTTCAACCCTTAGACCTTAGTGAACATTCGATCCGGCCTTCACAGTGCTATTCTCATAGAGAACGATAACAACCCCCAAGCCTTGCCAATACTACACTACAATGGTTAGGTACACTACCTAGGGAGTTGTAAAACTTCGTGTAGAAGTCCTACGACGACCACACATCAAGTTTTTGGCGCCGCTGCCAGGGAATAGCGTAGGTTTCGGATTCAATCTAGCTTAGGTCTACTCACAAGATTCCTATCAAGTGAGATTTAATTTATTGTCAATTAGCTTTCTCATAGTCTATCTATTCTTTGTATATTTGTTCGTAAAAATGTCATTCCTCAACATGTTGGATGAAATCACACTTGAGTCGTTAACAGAAGAACAATTTAGTGCTTCATAGAATATTACCATGAAATTATCTAGAAGATTATAAAAGCGACTTAGAGAACCTTAAGGAAATATATAAAATGATGAATGGTGGAGTAGAATACCCTCGCACATAAAATACCCCACCTAGTGAAATTAAAGAACCATATGAGCCTTCACCTAAGATGTATTCGTATAAACAACCTTCATGTTTAGGATTAACTTTTGTTGGTGAGACCCTTAAGAAAAATGACCAATTGCATCAGACTTTTGAGAAGAGCTCCATAGCAATGACCCATAAGTTAGATAACATGATAGAATTACCTAAGTCACAGCCTAAGAGAACATATAACGAGGATTTAGAATGTGAGATAGTTATGGTTAAGATGCCTAGGTGTATGGCATGGTTAGATGATGAGCCCATAGGTGATCTAGATACGATGGAGGATAAGGTGGATAATCCAAGCCCACAAAGTACCCTACAATTCCTCCCATCATTTGAAGTATACACACTTCCCGTGACTCACCCGAAAGAAGTAGAAGAGACTATAGGAATCCCAACAGAGGTAGGACCTTTGGACCACATGAAACTAGAGGATCTAGGCTTAAATACTAATACTCGTGACCTTTTTCTTAGTTCTAAGGGATTTCCTAGTGTTGATGAACCAGAGCCTCAACTTTTACCAAATTTTTCACCCTTAGATGTAAATCTAGGAGACAAAAGAGGAACCGACCCACCCATCAACCCATATCGTCCGGGTAGCTTTAGGATGAAGGTAGTAAAACCCTTGACCATTCATACACCACCTTCACCTCACGTGGCATACTTCCATCAAAATGGTGTGTATCGCTACTATCACCCACACTTAACCTCAAGTGTAGGAGAGACCCACCTTTTGCGCTTCAAATAAGCATAGAGTCAGGCTCGTAACTCGAACAAAAACAAGCGCTTTTTAGGAGGCAACCCAATCTATTACTTTCTTGCATATTAGGCGTGTCTTGTGTGTCTTGTGTGTTTGTTTTGAGTCTTATGATTGTATTGTCGAATCTCAGGTTTTATGCAGTATTTGGTACAGGAAATAACTTAGAAGATTGCATACAGGAAATTTTTCATCAAAAACGAAAAGTGAATTTTCACAGAGTGTGGAGACGGCGTCACGATTTATATGCGACGCCGTCACTGCTACACTTGTGACGGGGTCAGGATATTCCTAACGGCGTCATGAGGCTAGTTACTAGAAAATTCAAATTTTTTAAGTATTTTTGAAAATATAACTTGTGTAACATCTAAAATATGTAATTCTTTTGTAAATCTGCAAAAACCTATGATTATGACATTACTCTCATCCTATCTTTATTGCTTTCGTAGAGTCTAAACTTAGTTAATGAGGTTGTATTTATTATTCACCCATGGACTTTACGCTTGGTGTAGTTGTCTTTGTCTTTGATTACAGGTTATATTTGATGAGAAGAAGCTTGGAAGTTCTTAGGAAGTTTCATTGGACGATTCTCGGAGGAAGATTTAACCAGTTATCGCATGTTTCTTCTCTATTATTGAGTTGAAGAGGAACGAGGTGGTACTTATAAGACAAAAGGGGGAAAAGGGAAATAATTAAAGAGTTGGTCATTACTTCAACGGATACCTTCCCAACATTTTGTCGTATTGGCTCGTCCCAATGACGACACATTCATTCGGGATACGTAAGGACCAGTTAAAAAGCAAATACCCTCACACGTTCGCAAATTCACAATCACCTACAACGTCTAGATTTCGTGGGCAAAATCTTCTAACCTGGGGAGGCTGTGGCACCCCGTAAGAAAATTTAATTCCCTTTTCGTTAAGTAAAAGTCATGTACTGCAAGTTTGCGAATTCACCGTTAATTTCAACAAGAGGTCATTTTATGATCGTCAATGCATTACTTTTGTCATGGAAAGTTTAATTAGCACACGGATATCACCACTATTGCTCTTGTGTCTAAGAGGATATTTTAGAACTTGTAGCGATAAAACAATATTTATTTTTACAATCGTCAAACGAAGTCATTTACTTAGATTATTTTCATGAAACCATCTACGTTCAATAACCATACAAAGCTTTAAGAGAATTCAAAAGAAATATACACTTGAGAATACATCTACACCAATATCCGGTATACGCACATGCATATATATAAAACAAACTCATAATAATGGCAAAACATCCATCATCACCAATCCTTACACACTACCCTACCCACTTTCTTATTTTGAAAACACCTATCACATGATTCGTCTCAAAACAATCTGATACAATTCAAAATGGAAAAGATGAGAAATAGTAGAAATTATTTAATAGTATTAGAAAAGAAAAATGATGACAAAACAGTATTAGAGAAGTACACTATGATTCAATAGTAGTATAGGGCCATTCCACATGCAATGTTTCAGTAGCTAAGCCAACGATCCAAGTATAAATGATGAACCATGCATGAGCAAATCTATCACAACAAAAATCTGAAAACAAGAAGTAATCACAATACGGTTTGAGTTTAGGATTTTCATTGAATTCAAGAGTCTAGAGACGCCGAGTTAAAAAAAAAGTAGTAACCAAGGGTGGTTCGAGCCTCTCATCATCATCACCTCTCCTCGTTGCCTAGCAAACTTGGACCTCGGTAAGTCGCCCTCGTAAGCTTAACGTCTAACTTTATTATGTCGCTCGCATTGTAGTCTAACAAACAACGCAAATGAAACACGTCTAGCCTAGCGAGCCAGACGAGAACTTGGGCCATGCATGGAAAGTGTACGACGCACGGGGTACAACCCATGCATACTCTTTGAGTACGTACGCATGCCAAGCTTCTCGTCGTACCTTGCATAAAATAGTTGTACATATGAAAACTAGAATAACATCATCGTTCAAGTAAATGAACAACGAACCATGAAGTTTTATAAAAACCTTGACCATGTACAAAATTTCTAAATGTTGGCTCACAAGGGACGTGCAAGTATTAGGACTATATGTAAATGGCATAGGAACCGTATATTATGACCTCGACGTATACTAAGGGCGTGACCAAGTAACCCAAAAACGAACCACACCGACCCTTTTGTTCGATATGAGTGTGTCACAGACACTGTGGAAAATGAACAACTCATGCTCGTTGGTTCGTACCCATAACTCGTAAACCTTTGACACAAGTAGCACATGAGACGTACCACTAAGTCATGAAAAGGTACCACCTTGTCACGGTCGTTGCGTTGCAAGAAAACGTGGCCACAACAGCCACGGTTGTGTCTATTCATGGCGCATAAAAGTTCGTCCTTGTGACTCGAGATTAGGTCTCCTCGTTGCTATCCATACAGCTCGGAAACATGCAAATAGATAGTAAACCATTATATACATGTGGGTTGCTACGAAAGAAATGAAAATGAAAACAGTGATTGTGAAAACTCACTGTTGTTGCGTCAGGTGGGCATAAAAAAGAAAAAGAAGAGAGGATGGACATGAATTGGTATGTGTAGTCACGTGATGAATTTTGCAAAATATAAAAGAGTGCATTATATTTCTTTTTGTTATAACAAGTTGACATAGAAATATCCATACTACCTTCAATTATAAATTTTGACATGTATATATATAGTACATATTGAACTCTCGATTCGAGCTCCTGAGTTGGCTCAGCCGAACCCAAATGGGTTGGTAAATACCTTGACGAGCTAATGTTTACTTAAATAAGTGGAAGATTAAATGACATTTTTTTTGATAACTTAGAAACGAGTAGCAACAAAACCGAGTTTAAACGGGTAAACAAACTTAACACAGTTTATAAAGCGTATTTGACACTAAAAATATTTTTAAAAACTTATTCGGGTTTTTTAAACATGAAAAGTTATAAGAGTAAAAGAATTTAAAATATAAAAGTTGTATATATTATATATATTACTATTTGAAAAGTCAGGAGATTAAAACGGTCACATGAAAATTTAAAAGGTTAATTTGACAATTTACTAAATTTGGAAAATAGAGGGACTGAAATCCGATGTTTTGAAAACTTATGGGTATTAGTTGTAAATGAATAATTTTCATAAATTAATTAAACGAGTCGAGCAAACCGCGACATATAAACTGATAATTTCACAAATTAATTAGCAACTACGATGTAAATAAATAAACGCGATAAGAAAAAAAATACATAAGCATAGTAACTTACCAATAATGTTTATATTTTCTTTAGATATAAATCACATGGACTTGTAAATATACGTTACTGCGCGTAATGGTATAAATTCCTGTATAGGTACTTATAATTGTAAAGTCGTCCCTAGAGCCAACGGTTTAACCAACATTTTGAAAACATAAAACATTATCTCATAAGCGACAGTGCCTTTGATGACCCATCTGCATAAGTCATTTCATACATTAAGTATTTTAGAATGTACACTCAGATTTGCCGTAATTACTTAGGTGTTTGACTGAATCACTATTTGACGTACCTTGATCCATTACCAATTCCAGATAATTAATTGACAAGGTGAGTTTTCATAGCCCATACTTTACTGTTTTAAATCATCTTTTGGGGTGAGAACATTGCTTATTTTTAACAGTTGAACACAAGTACATTTACTGATTTACTATTGGGTCTAAGTCCCTACTCAACCCAACTTGTTGTATTGCCCAATTTATCATGAACCGTCAATTTCTTGACCGGATGACCGGTTGAGGGAGCGCGAATGTTATGGATAGATCTATCGGGATTGACATCCCTGTTTGTCTTGGACTGACATTAGTCAAGCAAACACAGTTTCATTTGAGTCAGTTACGGATGTCGCGGGTTGGACATCTGCATGGGCTTATCTATGATGGTACTTGTTAACGCTTCGGTGTCATGAGCTTAGACAATAGTAAATACTTTTCATTGTGATATATAGGATTTCTATATTTCATGCTATGGTTATAAATCTTGTGGTTCATCACTATTATCAAACAACAAAACCTATGAACTCACCAACTTTATGTTGACACTTTAGCAATGTTTTTCTCAGGTGATCTATATTACGGAATATATGGAGTCTGCATTGGTATATTGGCATGTAGAGGTCTATCTCTCGTATCAAGTCCTCTTCACGCCATGAAGTCACAAACCCCAAATCTAGTCTTCCGCTGCAGTGAATTTGGGGGTGTGACAGATTGGTATCAGAGCTCTTGGTTATAGAGAACTAGGTTGCATTAGTAACTCTAGACTATAACTGGCTCGTAAGGACATATCAGAATAGCATACGCACTATCTATTACTATTCACTTCCTAAGTCAACAACTATTTGACATGATATCATTAAATAACTAAATTGCCACTTGTCTGTCATGGAAAACATGACTACGCATTATCATTCACCATCTTGGAATAACATATCCTATGGATTACGTATTCGTATCATCCTAGTGCAAGGAAACCACTATGACTCTCACCAAATAATTTACCCTATAACCAATATCACACTACGAAGAATCACTTACACAATATTATAGATTTTATCAGTAATTTCATCTTTACTATCTCATTTTATGAGAGTTACTTACATGAACACTTCGGGATACCCTGCTAATCATCCGCTCATTACTTCACTACACAAGGACTCTTTGTAGCAACCGTTGTAAAATACCTATACTGCTATCTACTATGTCGGTATACCCTTAAAAGTATTTCAAAGTATACAAAAACCTACCAAAAAGCATGTACCACTTGAATACACCAATAATTGGCGAATGTCACATCATCGGGAAACATGAACAACAAACTCATAATGAGACGAAATTGAAAACACGCCCGGTAAGAGTAAGAGACAACAGTCGCAATTAGCAGTCACAAACTACGGGAAGAAATTTAAGACATAAAGGCTTACACCAGCCCTAGAGTCAAGAATAACATAAGCTCTACGAGTATGCACCTATTGTCTGGAATCCTACCACACTATCCAGTCACCGGCTTAGGTCTTAACATAAGGATACCATAAATAATTGCGAATAAATTTCCCAAACGAACAAGAAACATACCAATGCTTAAATCCAACACTCCTAGACATATCCTCGAGACATAGTATGCATAACCATTCAAAACGTGCAATACACCTTATCTCAAATATAGATGGCACTCATAAGTTAATCCTTACCCAAATATGGAATATAAGAAGAAGATACCCCATTTTGTCGTATGCACGGCGTATTCGATAAATGTCTCAATCACTTTCCAGCAACGTACCTGACAACTCCCCGGAACAGGAAGCCGCCATGGGACATTCCATTCCAAGAAGACTTGAGTCGCCAACCTCTCAGACAATCCAATTACCTGAACTGGAACTAACTTTGACCCCTGCTACATGGCGTGAACACTCCCAAGGAATAAATAACCTCAGTGTTCCGGCACTAATATCTCAAGCGTCGGGGCCATCTCGAAAAAGAAGTAGATCCCCATCATCGCCATTCTTCCTAAATGCCATTACCTTCTCTGACGGTAAACCAGCATCCGAGACATCAGAACTCAACCCAGAAGATGTGACGACCAGAATAAAGGACTTGGAAGTAGAAATTGACACTCTTCATGCAGACACCGAAGACAAAGAGCTTCTGATCTCTGAATTGCAGGATTCTCTCGCAGCTGCCAAGAATGAGATCGCAATGTTGCAGATAAGGGTAGCTGATGCCGAGGACAGACGCGCTAAAGATCATGATCAGATTCAAAATTTTTTAGCCCGCTTAGGCCTATAAGCAAAACAGCCAAACTCGCTATAACAATGTATCCCGACTTGCTAAGAAACATCTAGGCAGATAAATTAATAAAACTTGTACCTTACCTTCATGAAATAATAAATTCTACCCTAAAAAGTTTATGAGTACATTATATTTGATAAATTTTGGAATCAAATGACAAGCATCTTAATGCACCAATGAAATAACTCTATCGAAAATATTGGTAAGTGCAAAACAAGTATATCCATTACCCAACAGATAGAGAATACAATCATGTGCTCAGTAAACGGAGGTAGGGAAACTATTTCCAATGAACACTATGAAATTTAAAGGATCATTTAGAAAGACCCACACATTGTGCTTCAAACGAAAAACAGTAACCCTCACCAAATTCAATTCTCTCTTGCACTATTCGACATTTTGTCAGTCCGAAATTCTTTTCATTCACAATCAATGAGCGCCTTTTCAATGAAAATAGAAATACAGAATGCGTTTAAAGGCTTACCAGGTAATAACCTCGAATCATACCAAGATGCGAGGTGGGGTACATAGCAATATATGATTATAACGGGAAGGGTGAAATAATAAAATACACCATGCGAAAACCTATTCAATCAGATCCATAATATTTCTGTTCATAATACAACAAAATGCAAAATATAGGAAATATAACAAATATGTAAAAGGCTAAAACGACGGATGCATCACCGCGTGAGAAGAAACACATCGGGTAGACCAGTAAAATAAGCGATGTGATGATTATGATCATAACAAGAGTGAAAATCTCAATTGGGAATCCCATGAGGATTGGTAATCGGCAGTTTCGAGGAAGAGGATGAGAAACATGAAACCGTGAAGTGGGTGATAAATTAAGATGAGGAGTGAGTAAAGTGAAACTTGAAAGATATAGGAAAAAGGGGGCGGCGTAGTGGGTAGGAGTTGTGAGGAATATTGATTTAAAATATTCATGATGGACATAGTCATGATTAACAAGAGCAATTACGATCAAACCCTAAACTTCCAACAAAAGCAATTATTCGAAATAACTTATACGCTGAGATAATAATTTTACACATAGATAATACACACCATCATATGAAACAAGATACACGTAGTAAGATAAACACATAAGGTGAACATAAACTTTCAGAGGACCACATGAGTGGTAGAAAGTAGCAAGAGAATAATAAACCACAAATCAACATATAACATAACATCATTCATTAGGTGTTTGGGAGACACGACAATTTATATACATCACGAGTCTCTGTACCGACTATGCTTACAATCGCAAACAAATAACTAAACGAAAAGGGGATGTCAATGTAAACCTAAGGTATACATAGCCTGATCAACTATGTATAAGTTAGGTCGACGAAGATATGCTCAATAGTATTCGATATAATGACAAAAGTTTGAACGCGCACACGCATCTTACTCATTCATCACATTAAAGACAATACTCAAAGAAACTATGAAGGACTACGATTCATTAAAATACATCATGGGGATTAAATCCTACACAAACGAAACAAGGATAAAGGTGAAACGTTTGATGATTCTTCCTGGAGGATTCAACATAAGATTAATTAAAATGTCCAAGAACAAAACGACAATACAACCCGCACACCTACTGACGAAAGCTACTTTTTCCAGAAAACTTCCACCCCAATTGCCACAATGACGAGTGGTACAATAAGCCCTAGTATTACAATGATGTACTGGTGATCCTCTTCATGTGGAACACTCGCCAAATAACAACCAACCACCACAACGAACACAACCGCAATCAAGGGAACGAGATACAACATTTTAATCTAAGGACGAATGAAAATTTAAGTAAGGAAACTTATTTTACGTTTTGACAAATTGAGAACTTGACAAAGTATATATATAAGGTGGGGGTAACGGTTCACCACATTTCTAGCCATTAGAACCCCACTCGCCACTTTCGTCTTTTCGTAACCCATGCCGCGAATAGGACAACTTAAATTCAGAACAAAAGTGTACAACTTAGAAAGACTGCGATACCTCATAGAAATTTAAATCCCATTTCGAATGGCTACTTAATCACCTGAAATAAATCATACTACTTCGGGAGTTAAAAAAGTTTACAAGATTGACAAACATCATCCCTAAACCACTTTATGATACTGTAGAGGGACAGTAATCATGTTCACTCAATTATTCAGTTCAGAATTAGCACGCAAATACTTTATAATACTGTGTGGGGACAGTAGTCATAACCACTCAATTGTTTTATTCAAAAAGTGTACTCAAGCACGTTATAACACTGTGGCAAGACAACAGTCATGAAACAAATAAATCTTTTTTTTTTGAAATATTTTGACACTACAAGAGACAAATGCATTCACATAATAACCATTGGTTTGCAAAGGTGGAAATACAAGTACATAGTTTAAGGCAACAACGTTTTATTCAAAGCAGTACAACAACACGGTTACAGCAATCCTTAGACCGTTAATCCGATGACTCATATTCTGAGTCGTACCTCACTACCCCAAATTCTAAAAAGAATGCATCATTTTCGGCTTGTTCTTGCCTAATTTTCTCCTCTTGTGCCTTTTTGTTCATGGCCTTTTCTTCCAACATTTCTTTTATAGCTTCTTCATCCATACGGAGTTGATGTAACTCTTTCTCGGTAAGAGGGAAACTAGTCTGTGATGACGAACAACCTATACCTCCATGTGTACGGCCGGAGTATTTTTCCTGAAACCAAGCCGACTTAGCATCCATTTGTTTCTCTAGTTGTGCCGCCTTCCCATACATAGAAAGATGCAGCTTGCGATCCTTTTCAGAACTTTCTTTTAAAAGGGTGCAAATCAAGGCACGACTCTCTTGAGAAATGTCATTACATTTCTCATAAGCTTTTCTAGGATCGTCCCTGACGGCGCATGAATCTTCAAACTGAAAAGCCAAATTCAAAATATCACACTATGTGCGACCATTTTTCTTCATTAATTATTTTGCATAAAGCGTCGACTTTGAAATCAGTTTGGGAAGCGAACAGGCCATTGATGTGTTTTGTAGTACGGTTTAAGTTTGAGGAATTTGAGAGGGATGAGGGGTATTTAATAAGACAAAAGCGGGAAAAAAGGGAAATAATTTACGTTTTTGTTATTACTTAACGACATATTCCCCAAAATTTGTCGTTGCTGGTAACAATGATGTGAACCATTCATTTAGGACACGCAGAGATACGTCAAGCCCCAAATACCCTTACTTGATCGCAAATCCACAATTTTCTACAAACGTCTTGATTTCGGGACGAAATCTTCTAACCTGGGGAGACTGTGGCACCCCGTAAGAAAAATTAGATTCTCTTTGCGTTAAGTAATAGTCATGTACTGCAAGTTTATGAATTCACCGTTAATTTCAACAAGAGGTCATTTTATGATCGTCAATGCATTACTTTTGTTCATGGAAAGTTTAATTAGCACACGAATATCACCACTATTGCTCTTGTGTCTAAGAGAATATTTTAGATACTTTGTAGCACATAAACAATAATTTAAATGTTTCAATTTTCAAACGTAATATTTACTCGATTTTATTTTCATGAAAACATCTCGTTCGATAAACAATGCAAACTCTTTAAGATTATTCAAAAGAAATATACCTTAAGAATACATACTAAAACCTATATAGATATATGCACATGCATATATATAAAACCAACACATAATAATGGCAAAAACATGCTTCATCACAACGCTTATCACACTACCCTACCCATTTTATTATTTTAAATCATCCTCTATGATACGTATTATGAAATGATGAAATTTCAATGGTAAGAACAAGAAATAATGGGATTCCTTAAATGTGTTTGATAAAGCGTTAATGAGATTAACGTATTAGAATATTTACCCACTATTGGTTCAATTAGTAGTATGTGTCATTCCAATGCAAACATTTCATGAACAATCAAATACTTTGCAGTATAAATAAGGCACCATTGCACGGAAAAGTCTATCTCAACTAATATTTGAAAGCAAGATTAAACATCGGTGAGGTGAGGTTTTCCGCTTTCGTTGGATTCGAGAGCTAGGAGGCGTTGGATTTAAAGAGTAGAAAAGTTAGAAACAAGAAGGGTTCGAGCCCTTTTGACACCATCACCTTGGTAAGTCAACCTCGTAGTTTAACGTTCACATTACGATACGCAGCGGAATACAACATTTGGGGTGCTACTTCATAATACATGCACACGAGTCCCAGTAAACGTTCAAAGATACGTTTATAAAACACAATTTCATTTATTAGAAAGATCAGAGTTACATAGGTCCCAATACCATTATAGAAATTATTTCTAAAAGTCACAACACGACTTGATTTCTAAAACACTTGTTTAGTTTATGACACTACTTCACCGAGACACCGTCCTTGATATCCGCGTTCCGTCCCATCCAAGCCATCAACAATACCTAACCTGAGATACATGCTTAAAAACGTCAACAAAACGTTGAGTGAATTCATAGAGTTTACAAATAACAGTTAGAACGCATATTTGGTTCAACAAAACATATAACATTGCTCGTAAGACAAGTTATAAAAATATTGATTTCCAACTAAATGAGCCCATGTACCGAAACTTAACACATTCATTCCCGTAGGACGAAATTATGTCCGAGAAGTATGCCACTTCTCCTAATACTAACTACAAAATGTCCGTTTGACAAGGTGGTCACAACTGATTCAAACCCCGGACAGGGTTGTCAAACCCAATAGATCTATTTAATGCATTAGCGTTCACCATCAACAAGGCAATTAACGGTCACACAGTAAAAGGAATATACTCAATAGTGAATAGAATCATATTTATCATCAAAACACATTTGCGTTCTCAATTTCAAAACAAGCAAGTATCCCCCTCGCGGGTATAAAACATTTAAAACACTTAAAAGCGAGGCTATGTACTAACTTTGGTCGAAGCTGAAGATCAATTAATCGAAACAATCCACGGAAAATCAACGAACACGATAAAACAATCCACTATTGCTCTTGTGTCTAAAAGGATATTTTAGAACTTGTAGCGATAAAACAATATTTAAATTTTTTAAATTTTCTAACGAAGTCATTTACTCAGATTATTTTCATGAAACCATCTACGTTCGATAACCATGCAACTCTTTAAGAGAATTCAAAAGAAATATACACTTAAGAATACATGTAAACCAATATCAGATATATGCACATGCATATATATAAAACCAACACATAATAATGGCAAAACATCCATCATCACAAAGCCTTACACACTACCCTACCCATTTTATTATTTTAAATATCTCCATGATACGTCTTATGAACCTGATGAAATTTTAAATGGAAGAAACAAGAAATAATGGAGATTCCTTAATAGTATTAGAAAAAGGGTAATGATGATAATAGTATTAGAAAATTTACACTATGGTTCAATAGTAGTATAGAGTCATTCTACATGCAACATTTCAGTAACCAATCAAAGACTTCGAGTATAAATAAGGCACCATGCACGAACAAGTTATCTCAACTAAAATTTGAAAGCAAAGATTAAACAAATCGGTGAGAGTTAGGTTTTCGCTTTCGTTGGATTCGAGAGCTAGGAGGCGTTGGATTTAAAGAGTAGAAACAAGAAGGGTTCGAGCCCTTTTGACACCATCACCTTCCTCATCGACTAACAAGCTCGGACCTCGGTAAGTCAACCTCGTAGTTTAACGTTCACATGTCATTCACCATATAGTTTAACGAAAGCCTCAGCCTCGCAAGGTTTGCACACGACCTATAACCAAAAGCGTGTCTAATATGTACGCACACATATGAATACTTTGGTCGTGACATGCATAAAATGACAATATATATAAGTAACTAATGTAAACAACGTAGCATGCGTAAAAAAAATAAGCGAAGCATAAGTAATCTGGTAAGCCACATATCATGCGTAAGCCCTAATAACGAACCAAAGGAACCTGCTATAATTTTTAAACATTTGCGTAAGTGTAAGCTTTGGCTCACTAGGGACTAACGAACACTAGGTCTAAGCGTAAAATGTTGTAGAACTTCTTATATTGTGACCTCGACCTATAGAATGGACATGACCAAGTGACCCACGATGAATCACAGCAAGCTTTTGCTCACTGTGGGCGCGTCACAGATTCTGTAAGAGTGAACCCATTATACTCATCGGACCGTACTAATACCCCGTTGCACTTGACGAATGGCTATCGCTTGAGACACTACCAATGCGTGCCAATAGCCGCCACAAGCCGCAGCTTGTCGCAGTTGTTGCGCTGCGAAAAGGCGTGGCCATAGCAGCCGCTGTTAGGTCTGCTTAGACGCACCAAATACTCTTGTGTTTCCATGTTTAATGACCTCACAACCCAAGTATTCAAGTCAGGCACCAAGTGGGTTTTAATGGGAGGACTAGATGTATATATTTGAGCGAGTTAGGAGGGACAAGAAGCCACAACAGTGGCCTTGCACCCACTGCTTGTACTCGACACAAAAATCAGAAAAGAGAAAGGAACCAGTGGCCATGTGGGCTTTCTAGTATAAAGAAATGATACAAGTGGGTTTATATTATATATAGAGATATATAGGTGTGATAGTTTAGCAACTTGCATGAAATTTAAACATTGTAAACTTTAGACTTAAAGAACCATGGAAACGTGCATGTTATCCGAGCCTCGAGTCGTTCTAGTTAAACTCGAAAGAGTTGGGAAATTATTTAGCGAGCAAAATGATTATTTCGATAATTAGAAAATTTAAATAACACTTTTGATGACTTAGAAATGGGTAGCGACGAAACCAAGTTTTAAACGGGTAAATAAATTTAACACGGTTTATGAAAACGTATTTAACGCTAAAAATATTTCAAAGTCTATTCGCGTTTTAAACATGGAAAGTCATAAGAATAAAAGAATATAAAATATAAAAAGTCGCATATATCGTATACCCGATACTATTTGGAAAGTCGAGGATTAAAAACGATCACATGAAAGTTTAAAAGGTTAATTTAGTAGTTTACTTAATTTAGAGACTAGGAGGACTAAAATTCGCTATTTTAGAACCTAAGGATATTTGTTATAAATTAATAACCTTTATAAATTAATTAAACGAGTCATGCGAAACGCGATATATATATATAGAAATTCGATAACTATATTAACGACTTCGATGTAAATAAATAAACGCGATAAATATAAACTTAGTAATATACAAATAACATTTATATATTCTTTAGATCACACGAACTTGTAAGTATAAGTGCGACGCATAATAATATCAACAGACCTTATAGATACTCGTAGTTGTAAAGTCGTCCCTAGAGCCAACGGTTTAATCAATATTTTGAAAAACATAAAACGTTAACTCATAACAACGGTGCCTTTGGTGACCCATTTGCATAAGTCATTTCATACATTAAGTATTTAGAATGTAAACTCGGATTTACCATAATTACTTAGGTGTCTCACTGAGTCACTACTTGACGTGCATTGATCCATTATCAATTCCAGGCGATTAACTGACAAGGTGAGTTTTCATAGCCCCTACTTTACTGTTTTAAATCATCTTTTGGGGTGAGAACATTGCTTATTTTTAACAATTGAATACAAGTACATTTACTGATTTACTATTGGGTCTAAGTCCCTATTCAACCCATATTGCTATATTGCCCAATTTATCATGAACCGTCAATTCCTTGATCAATTAGATTGGTTGAGGGAGCGCGAATGTTATGGATAGATCTATCGGGATTGACATCCCTGTTTGTCTTGTACTGACATTAGTCAAGCAAACACAGTTTCATTTGAGTCAACTACGGATGTCGCGGGTTGAACATCTGCACGGGCTTATCTATGATGATACGTGTTAACGCTTCGGTGTCATGAGCTTAGACAATAGTAAATACTTTTCATCGTGATATATAGGATTACTATATTTCATGCTATGGTTATAAATCTTGTGGTTCATCACTATTACCAAATAACAAAACCTATGAACTCACCAACTTTATGTTGACACTTTAGCAATGTTTTTATCAGGTGATCTATATTACGGAATATTAGGTTACGATCGTTCTTTTATTTATATCTTACGTCACTTGATCAAAAACTTTCTATTTTAAAATTTTTTCTATTTTTGGAAAATTACTATTCTCGGAAAGTTACCATATTTAGTAAGTCTCGTTATCCAAGTATATTTATAATAATATTAATTCATCTCGTCGAACTTTCGACATTCAACTTGGTTATTTAATTACTCATATCGGGATTATATCCCGTATGTTTACGGAAAAGTTACTATTTTTAGAAATATATTCATTTATAAAAATCGTTAAGTCTAAATTGTTCTACTTGGAATAATAATAGCGTTTATTAATTTCATAAACATCCGACAAGTTAGTATCAACCTGTTGACTTTAAAAAGTCAACGTTGGACTTTGATTGACTTTGACTTTAAATATACATAAGTAATCAAATCTGACCCGCTCCAAACGACCCGCTATATCACGTTTTCACGGTTCGGACAAAGAAGAGATTTTATGTAAAACGACATTCCGGATAACTTTTTAGTTTTAGCCGAGGCCCGAAACTTGACAGAAAATGACCAAAATGCCCCTGCAAGTTTCTGCAGGAACCTTGACATTTTTAATAAAAACGCAGACTTTGACCTTGGGTTTTGACCCGTTATTACTTGATTTTAAAACTAGCGAGCCTCGCGAGAAAGTAAAACATCATTCCGAGCAACTTTCGTGTTTCGCCGGAAGGCCGAAACGGACTCGAAAGTGCTCAAAACGAGCGTTTAATTTCCTGACAGCAACCAAAAATATGCAATAGCTGTTGGAAAGGTTTTTAAGTTTTCAAATCTTGTTTTCGCCATAACTTCTTCGTTATTAGGAGTTACGGGCCGTTCGAATTACCGAAACGTACATTAGGACGAACTCTATCATATTTCCACATCAAAAATCAGTTTTATAAAATCTGACACCTCGAAATTTGAGCCAAACTTTCTGTTTGTTTTTGACACTTACAAAACGCGCCGAAAAATATTTTTCGACCAAAAATTCACTCACAATATATCTAGTATAACCTATATACTTTATTCACATCATTCAATCAACCCATTTCATAACTAATCTAATCGACGCAAGACCTCGGATTTCATCACATACTACGAACAAAATCAATTCAAATGAACGAAACAAACGAAACAAAATATAAAAGAATGCTCACAATGCTATAATAAGCAAAATCAATAATCGAAATCGCCTCCCTTGTCTTAGTCGTTCTCGAACAGAACCAACAACCAAAACCGAACAATTTTTCATTTAAACCAACTAAGTACAGTGTTTGGTTATCACCCGAAAATCAATAACTTTCACCCATTTTTCGATAAACTCGAACCAAGTCCAAAAAAGGAGCAAACTATACACAACTCATTGCATGTCGAAAATACAAGTGAGATCGAACCAAATTAAATGTAGTGAAATACTCATTGCATGTCGAAAATTCAAGTGGGGATATGTTTAGTTTTGTGTAAGGATCAATATTTTATAATCTAATCGTTTTGCATGTGGCCCGACGATGGTGGTTTTGTGGTGGTGCTCGTCAGCCGGTTATGGTGGAGAGGAGGGGGAATATATATATATATATATATATATATATATATATATATATATATATATATATATATATATATATTTGTAAGTAAAAATAAATGAGATGAAATATGTGCACTTGTATATATATATAGGAGGTGTACTTTGGGTTATTGACACTTTTGGCCCTCAAACTTTCATACTTTATAAAAATAAACCATTAAGGGTGTTTGTTTCGTGTCCTCAACCAGCCAAAAGGGCTCGGGTTTTATAAACTCGTAATTATTTTTATTCCGTCAAACTTTATTTAGTTTAAATCAATTAATTTTTTTTTTAAAAAGTCCAACGATGGACATTGATTGACTTTGACTTTTAAATTATCCATAGAGATAATCAAATCTGACCAGCTCCAAACTACCCGCATATCACGTATTCACGGTTCGACAAAGAAGATATTTTATGTAAAACGACATTCCGGGAAACTTTTTAGTTTTAGCCGAGACCCGAAACTTTGACTGTTTTAAGATAACACACACAGACTTTGACGGAAAATGACCAAAATGCCCCTGCAAGTTTCTGCAGAACCTTGACATTTTTAGGACTATGCGCGTAAGACGGCATACTGGGTTGTGACCTTGGGTTTTGACCCGTTATTACATTGATTTTAAACTATCGAGCCTCGCGAGAAAGTAAACAACATCCGAGCAACTTCGTGTTTCGCCGGAGATCCGAAACGGACCGAAAGTGCAGCAAAACGGAGCGTTAGCATTGCCAGACATCAACCAAAAAATATGCAATAGCTGTGAAAAGGTTTTAGTTTCAATCTTTTTTCGCCATAACTTCTTCGTTATTAGGAGTTACGGGCCGTTCGAATTACCGAAACGTACATTAGAACGAACTCTATCATATTTCCACATCAAAAATTAGTTTTATAAAATCTGACACCTCAAAATCTGAGCCAAACTTTCTGCTTGTTTTTGACACTTACAAAACGCGCCGAAAATATTTTTCGACCAAAAATTTCACTCCCACTATATCTAGTAAACCTATAACTTTATCACATCATTCAATCAACCCATTTCATAACTAATCTAATCGACGCAAGACCTCGGATTTCATCACATACTACGAACAAAATCAATTCAAATGAACGAAACAAACGAAACAAAATATAAAAGAATGCTCACAATGCTATAATAAGCAAAATAAAATAATCAAAATCGCATCCCTTGTCTTAGCCGTACTCGAACCGAACCCAATAACCAAAACCGAACACTTTTTCAATTAAACCAACTAATTACAATGTTTGGTTATCACCAAAAAATCAATACTTTCAACCCATTTCGACCAAACTCGAACCAATCCAAAACTAGAGAAATACTTATTGCATGTCGAAAATTCAAGTGGGCGATTATGTTTTAGTTTATGTAAGGATCAAATTTTATAATCTAATCGTTTTTGCATGTGGCCGACGATGGTGGTATTGTGGTGTTAGCTCGTCATCCGGTTATGGTGGAGAGGAGGGGAATATATATATAAATATATATCATATATATATATATATATATATATATAATATATAATATATATATATTATATATATAAATATAATATATATTTGTAAGTAAAAATAAATGAGATGAAATATGTGCACTTGTATATATATATAGGAGGTGTACTTTGGGTTATTGACACTTTTGGCCCTCAAACTTTCATACTTTATAAAAATAAACCATTAAGGGTGTTTGTTTCGTGTCCTCAACCAGCCAAAAGGGCTCGGGTTTTATAAACTCGTAATTATTTTTATTCCGTCAAACTTTATTTAGTTTAAATCAATTAATTAAACGTTAAACCACGCAAGTCGCGACTTTAAACACGATTTTTACGAAAACTCGAGGAAGCCATAAAACACAAGAAATAAATGTAATCTCGATCTCGGAGCAAAAAATATAAAATTTTCAAAATTTTCTCAAATGTTAAAACGAATAGAAATTCGAAACACGGCTTACGAAATAGCCAAAAATAATGATTTTTTTCAAATCGCCCAAAATTGACACAGGTCTATTCTTCAAAGCATGATATCTTAGTACAATTGTATAACAACCCGCAATTTTCATAAATGTAAATATCCATCTATTAAGTTAGATGATGTACAATCTATCAATTATATATGAACTCACCTTTTTCAGGGAAATTTTTCGCTTTATTACATTACTTACTTTGCCAATATCTCAATATGCAACATTTCTTGCATAACTAAAGTTAACGGGCTCAGGCAACCTACATATGGCAATCCTATCTTCATATATGTCAAGCAATCATCATAATATGTCAATTCAATATCATAATATCATTATTACAAAGTACATTACTCATATAATGTGTCATTTGCAACATTATATCAAAACGGGCTTTAAACCGTTATCGTATATCTCTAAAACCCTAATATCATGAAAGATTAACATCTAAAGTGAAAGGCAAGCTACTAAATCATATGTACAAGTAATATAACATCTCATTTGAAATATAAACTCTCTCCAAGTCAAAGTACAAGTCTTTAAAAGCTCAATATACAAGTCATTAAGCATGATCTCCAAAATAGTCGTTTTACCTCCGTTTTCATTCTAATTTCTTCACCATCACTTGTGAAGATACTACACTCAATATACAATATGTAAACCCTAATTATTCTATTCATAAGCTTTTATACATCTTTTTGCACTCAAAACTCTAATTCAAAACCCTAAACCCTAAAACCGAGCTAGTTTCTAAACCATGACTCGTTTCTTGATTTTTATCTATTGTAAACCCAAACCAGCTCTTAAATAAGTTGTAATAACATAAATTACAATATTCTCAATCACTTTCCATCATCATTTCACCATATTAACAACAATGTACAAGAAATAAAACTAGAAAACCCTAATTGTGCCCTAATTGTAACTTTTGACCCGTTTACTCATTTTCTACCCATTTTAACCCAAACCACCTATCAACTTTTGATTATAATCCTTAATATAAGTCTTAGGATCAGTAACCTATCATTCCTAATCAAATGTACATGAAATTCAAGCTTAAAAACCTTAATTAAGCCCTAATGTACCCGAAACTCATAACCTTTGCAAAATGACCCATTTTGAAAGTTTATCTTGCAATCAAGCACCTTGATGACCATGCTACTTCATCCCTAAGCTGCTTACAAGCACCTCACACAAATATCTAGTCCATTTATACTATAAAAATTGGCACATGGTCTCTTGTTTCTTCTTTTCTAGCCGCGGCAACACATGGAGTATCCAACTCATTCTAGCTAGTTTCTAGCTTAACCAACACATCCTATACACCCTCCTAATCACCCTCTAGACCTCCTACATGTCCTCTTCATATCACATAACCTCCCTTGGCCTCCAAGTCCATTTCGACTATAAATAGGGACCATAACACTTCATTTTTCTTCATTCCCCACTTTCTCCTCTATAACCCTTACATAGAAGCAATAAACGAAGCCCTGGAGTCGTTATTCTAGGCGTACGAAGCTAAAAGTCCTGATTCCGACCCATTTCTAAGCTATAAGCTCAAGACCAGGTTCTCTAAGCTTATATTCTGTATTCATACCCTTATAATGTTCATATGATCATGCTAAAATCATAATATAAAGCTTTGAACTCAAAAACCTATGTGTTTTACCTTTTTGATCCAAAACCGTACACCCGAAACCCTAATTTCATGTTTTTACTTAATCTATGAGCTAAACTTGTAAACTATTGTTATAATCTATCCTAATAAGCTTATATAATGTTAAAATAAGTGCTTTGATAAGTCATGAAAGAATTTGAACTTAAAACCCGCGCGTTTTCATTTTGAAACCCTAATTTGACCCGTTTTGCTTTCTAGCTTAACGAATCGTTAATATAAACTTGCGTTGTGTTAAATCTTCATATTTTAGTTTATTATAACTTATAAATGTCTATTGAAATGTTAAAATAAGCTTGCATGGCAATTTGGACATGTTTTGTAAGCTAAGCTAGTAATCTATTGTTATAATCTATCCCAATAAGCTTAACCAACATTAAAATAAGTGCTTTGATAATTCATGAAAGAATTTGAGCTTAAAACCCGCGCGTTTTCATTTTAAAACCCTAATATGACCCGTTTTGCTTCCTAGCTTAACGAATCGTTAATTTTAAACTTTTTTTTTTTTTGATTTTTTTTTTGTGCCGTTATGTTAAATCTTTCATATTTTTAGTTTATTAAAACTTATAAATGTCTATTGAACTGTTAAATAAGAATTGCATGGCAATTTTGGACATGTTTATTTGTAAAAATTATCCATAGCAAGGGGTATATATCGTAACTATTCATAAACTTCATAACAAAGGACTAAAAAGTGTCATTTTATCAAGTTAATAACTACAAGGGTCTAATATGTCCCACTATTTTAAAGTACAAGGTTTACTTGGTATATTTTCTTTTAAACTTGAGGACCAAAGTCCGTAAAAAGTGGCAAACTCCAAGGGTATATAGTTTTTGTGAGATCTGCATGTGTTGCATTATCACTAAAAAGTCTTGCGGTCCTACATATTACGATTTATCAAACCTATGAATTCACCAACATTTTTGTTGACGTTTTAAGCAATGTTTTCAGGAGATCAATAGGCATGGGATGCCAGGGATGCATTGGGTTACATTTTGGATTGCACGCTTAAATATTTAGGTGCATCATATTTGGGGAAATGTATTTCCAACTTTTGTAATATTCAACAATGAACAAGTAAAGCTATATGCTTTTGTATTAAGTCTTTCAATTAAATCTAATGTATCATTTTAAACGACTTTTTGTGTCGTTCTTATATATCTTGTGCTGTTGATCTTGAAGTAACACGCCCCGGACCCTTATTCCGCTGCGACCTAATTTGGGGGTGTTACAATGTAAAACATATTCAATCAAACTAAGACTTGATATATTACCCCAGATTGCCTGTGACGAAACCGTTACTTTCATTCCATATACATTTGCTATCAATTTCCCTATACCGTTCAGGTGAGTTCATAGCCTCGCATTTCAATCTTTTTATAAACCCGCGAGGGAGATACATGCTATAAACATGAATGCAATTATTTATGTATGCTATTTCAATTTACTATTGCCTAAGTAACTGCTTTGCCTTTAAGTCCCCATAATCATGAACCGTTAATTACTCTCCGTAGTAAGCGCGAATGTTGTGAATAGATCTATTTGGGCTGGACTCCCCGTTGGTGTATCCAATTACGATAACCAATTGCACATCATTAGAAATCACGCGGGTATTTTGGCAAAGGTACCCGCAGGGGCTATAACGTATCACCATACCCTAAGGCTTCGGATTCATGAGCTAATGGCAATAATAAATATGTTTTTCAATAACGGGTGTATATCAACGTAACCCAATATCGCACTTGCATTCAAATTATTAAACTTAAACCTATGGATTTCACTCAACCTTTGTGTTGACTTTTTAGCATGTTTTATCTCAGGTAACTAATGGCACGGAGTGGCGAGGACATGAAGATGGAAAAACCGTTATCATTCAAACTTTATTGTATAGATTTTGGGAACCTCTCGTTTGTAAAAACTCTGAAGAAATAATGAATGATAACTTATTTTCAAAAACGACTCTTTTTGATTCGTTTTCTATGATTATGACTGTTGTACCTTGAAGTAATACCCCAGATTAGCTTCCGCTGCTATATGTAAAAATGGGGGTGTTACAGATTTGGTATCAAGAGCCAACGTTATAGAGAACAAGGTTAAAACCTTAACTATAACTACTTTTCTTTTTCCATCCAAGAAAGTCCTCCGTGCCGCTATATCTCCCGGAATGGTATGTAAAGTTACATAACTATTATATTACTAAATAAATAACTTATGTTATTTACTGCTGGGTTGTTAAGCAGAACGATGTCTTCCCCCGACCATCCTACTGCCAATTTGGAGGATGCCTTTTCTTCCAATTTCCCAAACTATGTTCCCCCGGCTTCTTCGGATTATGTCCCGGCCTCTCTTATACCAGGAAAACTTACTCTAGTGCTTCAATTCATTTGGAATTGTCCCGCTAGCTTCACCGACCCTTTCGTTATTTCCCAATGATCCTTACATGGAAGTTATACAAGCTTTCTATAATGAAAAATCACAAATCCCGCCTCCAATTATCATACCTCCTAAACCTCAAGAATTCTTTCTTCCAGAAGGACTTCTTTCACCAACAAAATCATCTTCTTCTACCCCGTTCCAACCTCAAACTTTTGAGATTGGCGAAACCTCTCGAAAGTCAACTATCGAGCGACATGAGGAGCAAATCCTAGATATCTTAAATAGCCTAGATGCAATCCCCATCGAACGTATCGAGCATTATGAAAACGGAATCGAGGCATTACGAAAAAGTGAACCATAATTAAGTCAACGAGATTTTGATGCTTTAAGTTGTAATTTTAAGTGTTTACAAAAGATGGACAGATTCCAGGAATGTTTATGGTTTTCCAAGCAAAAGCTTGCTTGCGTCTTTTAAGAACGGATACGAGTTTGTTTTTGTTTTCTTCAAAAAGCTGAGACAATATGATAACAGAAAGAAAAGAGGGTTCTTCCAAAAATACATATTCCAAGTTATCAGGAAGAGGTTTGAGTTCAAGATCCGTAGGAGGTTCTTCGAGAGATGTTTTGATTTTTTGATTGGTGTTAAAGGTGATTTTTTCGAATGGTGGTTCTTCGGTGTCGGATTCGGATTTAGAATTTTCATCGGCAGTCATTGCTATGAACTCATTGAATTCCGCAAAGAGTTTTTCTTCATGGATGGTTCCTTCTATGGAATAGAGGATTTTACTACCTTCGTCGAGAAGAGCATCGAAATCTTCTTCTAAGATTTCGTCAATGACGTCAATACTGAAGCATGTATCATCGTTTGAATAGGAATGTTTCATCGCGGAGTCGATGTGAAAGATCATTCATTTAGTTCCAACTCCGAGATTGAGTTGCTTCTGTTTAACTCGAATTACTGCATCGGCAGTGTGAAGAAAAGGTCTTCCTAAGATAAGGAAACTTTTACTATCTTCTTTCCATTTTTGAGAATAATGAAATCAGCAAGGAAGGTGAATTTACCAACTTCAATGAGCATATTTTTAGCTATTCCAACAGGATATTGGAATGATCGGTCGGCTAATCTTACGCTCATTTTAGTAGGTTTGAGAGTTTCGAGAGAAAATTTCGTGTATAAGGAATACGACATAAGATTGATGCTAGCACCAAGGTCGGCTAGAGCATTACATAAGAAAGCTTTGTTGAAATTACATGGAATGAGAAAACTTCCAGGGTCTCTAAGTTTTGGTGGAACTTTGTTTTGAAGTATGGAGGAACTTTCATCGCTTAGGAAAGCGGATGAAATTTATTCGATTTTGTGTTTGTTACTCACGAGTTCCTTGAGAAATTTGCCATAGTTGGGCATTCTAGCTAAAACATCGACAAAAGGGGGGGGCATCGTTATTCGAACGGCTCGAATCATGTCGATGAATTTTCCATATTGAGCTTCCATTTTCTATTTTCTGAGGCGTCGGTTTTTGGTTTATACGGTTTGGGTGTCGGTGTTTCTTTGACTGGTTTTGGTGTTTTAGGTTTGGGTTGAGGTGTAGGTTCATCATCTTCATCATCACTATCGAAGTTGATAGGAGTTTTAGAATTGTTTTGTTAATCATTTGGGTTATCTGGTGGGTCATAGGATTTATCACTCCGTGTAAATACGGCATTCACATGCTCGTTTTGAGCTTGCGGTGGTTGGTAAGTTTAGATGAATCTACCTTTTATGGTAGAGTTGAGTGTTTAGGTAGAGATCCAGAAGGCTGACCATATTGCTTGTTAGCAAGTCTGTCGAATTTAGCTTCGAGATTTTGAATTGACGTTTGATGGTTTTTGGTTGTTGTTTCGAGTTTGTTTTTAAGATCCATGAAAGTATCTTTGACAAAAGAATTGGTCGAGTGTTGAGCTTTTATGAAATCGCTTAGTTGTTTTTGAAGATCGGGTTTATCATTAGAGTGAGATTGATAGTTGTCTCGATTGTAATTGTTTCTCCCGCTTGAACGCCAATTATCGCGGTTGGAAAATCATTGTAAAAATGAGTACGATAGAAGGTTTGCATGAATTTGGCTTCTTCTTCACATGACATGGGAATGTCATCATCGTTATGATCAGGATTTGGTTTTGAACAAGATTGAATTTCTTTATACTAAGCATCCATTTTCATGGCCATTGCATCCATTCGGGCCATAATTTTGTCTGTGTCAGAATTACTGCTACCTTTAATGGCGAAAGCAACGACAACAGCTCCAAACACCATTTATACCACCCAAAACCCCTTAAAACAAACGGACACTTCTTTACTGCTGTTGTTTTGCAGCAGGCCAAAAAATCACCTGAAATCACACTAAAAGCCATCCAAACACTCGCTAAAAACTACCTAATTCCCCCTTTACAGGTGTTGTTTCGCAGCAGCCCCGAACACCCGTTAAAACACCTCAAACCCCATAATATCACACCCAAAGACTCCATAAATCCTATAATTATTAACAATAAAAAAAACCTTCAATACTCGCTTTGAACAAAGAAAAATATAATAACAGAACATCTATAATTGCATGCCTAAGGCGTGTTTTCAGGTTCATTCGGGTTCAGTTTCTTTGTGCACAGGGCCATAACTCTAGTCTAAATATAAACATTAGAGCAAGATAATGCAATAAAATATAGAGATTATGAATGTCAAAGTGTAACTTACATCCGTCTATGAACTCAGCTATAAACTTCACATGTTAGTATAGAAAACAAATCACATTAAACATTTTTGATGCCTCAATGGACCAAAAGTTAGACCCCATGACACCTCTTAGTTTTGCTTTCTCTTCATTGGTAATTAGCTTGACCCCGTCACAGTTCTTTTCCTTTATTTTCTGCAAATCTCTCCTTGACTAACATAAGTCCATTAAATAATGAATTTATATAAGCCGAAAAATTTCAAAATAAGCCACAAAAGTGAGCTTATAAAGCATAAGCCAAACTCAAATAAGCCATAAGCCTACTACATAAGCCGACTATCTAAACAGTAAGGGGGTGTTTGTTTCGGCTTATATAGATTAGGCTTATATAGCCGGCTTATGGCTTATAAGTTTTTTGGCGTAGGTTTCATAAGCTCACTTTTATGTGGCTGATTTTAAGACTTTTGGCTTATATAAGTTTATTATATAAGCAAAAGTAATTACATAACAGAAGGTAAACTTGAAAAGTTGAAATAATAGAAATAATGAAAGACGGCATAAAAGATGAAATACAAACACCCACACGTACTTTTGTTTAAAACAAAGAAACTGCCATAAGCAGCATCACCTTTTTTGGGTAACCATAGTCACACCATAATCGCGTCATAAAAACAAAGTTGCACTAAAGCGTATCAAATAATACATGACTTTATTACTTTTAAATGATCATTTTAAAATGAGATCAATATCAGGATGCTTAGAAGGATATGGTCGATTGAATTCGGAGTGAGCAATGCTTATTGAGGTTCCTTTTAATAAATCTGAAAACAGCCCAAGTAGGAAATATGACTAATCAATAAGCTCATATAAGCGAGAAATCGAAGTACAGGATACACCTTGATGATATCAAATAACGTCTATTTTATAGCATCATTTATCCCATGTATTTAACCCAGTTTATATAATTATAGCAAATAATTGTCACTTAATCGTTTATATTTGAGAATTGCAGTAATTATGGAGTAGTTGGTGAATATTAGTAAAAGGCGCGCATTATGGAGCTTAAATGAAGATATTTTGAAGATTACTATTCGGAAGACCAATACGCCGTATCCATCAAGGAAGATACGGCGTATCCGTGCCTGCACTCACCAAAGACCACAAAGGAAAGAAGATCAATACGCCGTATCCAGAAGATGTCAATACGCCGTATTGAAGATATAGTATGTGAAGATTCTGGAAGATATCAAGCGTGGTCCCTACTCTAAGAAACTCCAATACGTCGTATCCAATTCCTTGGATACGCCGTATCGAACCGACTTCCAGACCCTATAAATACAAAACTCAAAAATAAGTTTTAAGTGTGCTAAATCATATTCTCGATACCTAAACCATAAAAGTTAATTTTTAGAGGAGAAAAAGAGCAGAAGAGGTCTTGCAACGCATTCCAATCCATAGAAGACAACGTGTAATTCCATATACTTTTGTAATCGTTCAGTTTTTGGTATCATTCGTTAACTCGGTTAGTTTACCTTGGCTAAAACAATTGCTCTTGTATTTATTATGACGCTTGAAGGCTAATACCTTTGGGTATTAGCCATTATTATGAAGATCTGAATGTTTGGTATTGTTTATCTTGATTTCTTGATTTATCGTTGAATGCTTGTTTATGTTTATCAATTTATACTTGTTTACGTGCTTTTGTATGCGACCTATCATTCAACTGGATCTAGTGATACGGACCAAGTAATCTAGAGTCTGGGATAGCTCTCCATATAGTGATTTATACATCTAGAATCATAGGATCACAAATATTGTCCTTCTAAATCCGTGCTAAGGATACGCTTCTGGCTTAACTAGTTAATCGGATATTGCCTTTGGTTTAGTGAACAAGTTGACTAGCAGGTGAACCTAGATAATTCAACAAATAACGTTCTGATTCCATTGGATAGTTGGACAAGTGGACTACTAGTGTATAAATTGCCATTAAGCTTCATTGTGATAGTTGGACATGTGGGACTACTAAAGATAAATCACCGTTAAGAGGTAAGGAGGGTAGAAAGTATCTACGAGTCTTAGGAGTAGTTTAACAAGACATTACCATTAGGTTTAATCCTAAAGATAGATTATAAACAGCAACATAAGGATGCTTTACGCGGAAGCTTAGAAACTCTGTGATATGATTAATAACATGTTTAGGTTTTTAGGAAGAAGTCCTCGCTCTTAAGTCTTTAAGAATTGATATTAGCCTACTCTTCGAGAGAAACGAGAATCACATTGCACTTAATAAACTTCAAACCAACTTCTAATCGAGGATAATATCTGTTAATACAGTTTCTCTATCATAAGTACTCGACCGCTCTTTTTATTACTCTAGTTATATTATTTGTGTGGGATTAAAAGTAATCTTGAATTGATTTTAGTCACCCAACCAAACCCGTGCCAGTCCTCTTCAGCTGTATAAACCCCCCTTTTACCTGTTAGAATTAGGGTTAGAACTAACATAGGATTAGCATAGGTTTGACTTAGATTAGAACTAACATTGATTAGAAAACCAAAATATAAATAAATTGAGAGATTTAACCTCGCTTCAAGAGTTCGACACCCTACTTACCACGAATCTACCACCGACCGGGTACACTGCCCGTTAAAGTGTTGTTTTTGGTTAAGTCAGCAAAATATAAATTTAAAACTTGAACTATCATAAATAAACACCACACAACGACACGATCAAGTTTTTGGCGCCGTTGCTGGGGAGTGAAGTTGTTCAATTCTTATTTATTAGTGTTTTAGTTTAGTTTAGATTTAGTTTAGATTAATTTGCATATTTGTGTGTTTGTTTTGTGTGTCTAATTTTTTGCATTGTTTATTTTTGCATATTGTGTGTTTGTGTGTTTTCTGCATTGTTATAGTCTGCTGTAACCTTCTGAGTCGAATACTCAATACGGCGTATTCAATTTATTAGATACGGCGTATAAATTTTTTTCTAAACCAGTACGACGTATTCGACTCTATCATCAATATGGCGTATTCAGTTTACTAAATACGGCGTATTAAGCTATTTGACAATTTTATTTCCTAGCAAATTTTGTACAGGTAAATATGGACGAACCTAACATAACTATGGAAGAATACATCAGGCTCGAGGAAGAAAAAACTCGAAAATGTGGGAAAGTGTTTAACTGGGAAACTGCTAAGTATGGTAGGATCTGGTATGATGAAGACGTTCACGACCTCAGATCCGTTGAAACCGAATTCCCAGCTATAGTCTTCAATGATAATTTGACATCGAATGAAACACTCTCTTGTGAACCCACGGTAAGTTCTCTTAACAATAATGAAAATGACTTTAGAATATCGTTTGACGAATCCGATGATGAAGATTACACGGTAACTTATAACAAAAATTCATTTTCCTATAAAATAATTTCTGTCAACAATTTGAAAACGGATTCGGAAAATGATAATGATAAAGTCAATATGCCTTCGTTTCCGTCACCCGAGCCTACGGTCAGTTGTTTAAATGATTTAGATTTCTTTAAAGATTTTGAGAATGAATTTTCAGCCGTTGTTTACAATGATGCTCTAACATCTAAATCTGATTTCTCAACTGAACCCACTTTAAGCCCTCAACATATCGATGAATTTGATTTAAAAGATGAAACATCATTGTCCGAATGTGATGAAGAGGAACAAAACATTTTTTACTTTAATGATGTATTTCCTTTTAACGTAATTTATCCTGATGATTCAAAATCGGATAAGGATAATGATGATGATAAAATCGATGTCAAACAGTCTTCGAGGGATATGTCTGTCAAACCATTACCTGATTTAATAAATACCGATGTTGGTGCCTATGCACATGGGTCAAATAATCTTTTGGAAACAAGTCATGATACATCTAATAAATTTTTCAAAACTGAAACTTTTATCAAGGAATTAAATGTTGATATCATGACTTGGAGTCATCTTAACAAAGGGATGTCATTCATTTTCCTAATCAAGAATTTGTATGTGTCATTTGGCATCCCGTTCGACCCCAAATTGTTTTATAAGGATGGGATTAAATTGGGGCAAGTCTAACTTAAAGACTTTTTTGTAAACAAAAGTGCTTGCTGGGAGACAACTCGGAATGTATCTTCAATTTTCTAATCGAGTCTGTCTTCCCAAAATGTCTATACGGCGTATCCAAACCCCATGGATACAGCGTATCGACTATCTGGACATTATCCAGTCTTTATTTTCAGCACAGTCTATACGGCGTATTCGTTAAACGAATACAGCATATTCGATACAGGTATCAATACGGCGTATCCTGGGGAATGGATACGGTGTATCGACTTCCTGTACAGTTTTAGGTATTTATTTCGAGTCTAACCAAATGAATACACGGGGATAGAATTGCATTTGTTTTCTGAGAATTTACACAGGACCTCGTGAAAAATATTGACAAATATTGGTGGAGGATTTTTTAAAGTTGGTGAGTTTTATTTCAAATCTAGAGATCATGAAGTTATAAGAGACTTGAAACAACAACGCTGTTTACATGAATTCTTGCTAATAAAACTCAACATGGAGAATCTACCGAGCAAATATCAGGGGAGTTTTTCATTCAAATTCTTTTTAATTCTCGTATTTTTAATGTTTTATCTATACAATGAGGACGTTGTATAATTCAAGTGGGGGTGGAATTAGAATATTTACTTGTCTTAATTTTTCACTTAAAAAATTCTTAAATAATGCTTAAATTTTAAATCTTTTCAAAAGCATACTTTTGTGAAAATTACTTGATACATTATCCGCACACCACAACCCTTGTTTAGATAATTGTGAGAATTTAGCCTATCCTTTCCAAATGTTAACCTAAATTCTACAAATATGAGTTGGCGGTGAAGTTGTAGACTTTAGAACTTGGCTTGGTATATATATTCGAGACTGCAATAATGAGTATTATGGATTTAATTGGAGTAACTTGTTTAAATTGGTAAATTTTTAGGATTACACCCAAAAAGCCTATCCATGTTGTTTATTTAACTAACTACACCGGTAACTTTAACCTCCCATTTAAACACCCCCTTTTCCACTCTCAACTACAGCTTTAGAAGTGGAAGAGCACTAGCACAACCCATGAGCCAATCCTTTAGGACTAACACCAATTATTTATTTCGTTACACCTTACACCTTAAACTACTAACCATGTAAGATCAAGTTAATGTTACAGTTGCTAGTTGCTTAAAGTGTAAAGTTTGTATTTCCTGAGTCTTGTGTCATTTTCTATCTTTGGTGCGGCTAGAAATTTGCATATTGCAAATGGGAATGTATATTATAGTCAAAACTCATGTGATTTTACTACCATCACAATTAATGTCGAGTCCGAAGAACGAAGAACTATCGAAGAAATTATCTAAAATTATTATGATCGTGAAGATGGTGAAACTACTCCGAGTTTCGTATATAGTTAGATAAAAAAATTAGAAAATTCGCAACAAAAAAGAGAAGGAAAGTTTGAAGATAATCATTTCGCAACTACCGAAGAAATTACACGAAGGGTCGATTATTTGTTGATACGCAGCAAAACTCAACGATGTAGAGTATTGTATAAAGTGGTTGATATCACCACTTACCTTGTAGAGTATGTAAAGTTTGGGATGATTGAGAAGTTGAGCATTACGGGAATTCCAACTTAGGTTGTTGTTTTTGATCGATGATCAAGACGTTGTAAATAGTCGTGTCTTTATCATGGTAACGGTCAGGAAAAGTGTCTAGCAACTTGTACTTTAGGCTTAATCTATTTGCTTCTTGATTTTTATTTCACAACAATTTACTTCCCTCTCACCTGATGATTAGCCGCTGGTTTTACGCGAATGAGGATTTGATCGAGCGTGCATGTCTATTCTGTCGTTACGGCCATGTATGCATGTCTCAGCTGCCTCGTTGGTTTACGACTTTTGGTGAAAGTTAGAAGGTCCCTACCCTATATCATTCTTCATCCTAACTGTTGGTTAAATTTGAATGGGGATGTGATCGAACACACATGTCTATTCCGTCGTTACGGCCATGTATGTGTGCTTCAGCTGCCCTGTTGTAGTATTACTTCTGGTGAAAGATTGTAGAATGATCAACCGTACGCCTTTTCATGAAAAAACCCATATTTACCTTTATAAACTTGTTACTCCTTGGATTTAGTGGTGGAGATGTGTATCCTTGCCAAGCTTATGATAGAATACTCGTCATGACCGAGCAATTGAGCGAATTAGTTACATGTTACCACATAGATTAGTTGAGTGATTTAAGTGTTTTCATCTTCCTATTTCGTGAGGTGTTTGGTTGTGTACTTGTAAAAGATCAAATAAATGATTTAACGGAAAATATCCTTAGGGATACATTTTTATAAACTTCTAAAAGCTACTTGAGGACAAGTAGGATTCAAGTGGGGGGATATTTGATGACATCAAATAACGTCTATTTTATAGCATCATTTATCCTATGTTATTAACCCATTTTGTATAATTATTGCAAGAAATTGTTATTTAATCATTTGTATTTGAGAATTGCAGATTATGGAGTACTTGATGAATATTAGCAAAAGGCACGCATTTTGGAGCACAAATGAAGAGTTCAAGAAAGTCTACTGATCTGAAAGCAAATACGCCGTATTATTCTAGACCTATACGACGTATCCAAGACTTTGAAGAACTCAAGACCATTGCATGACTTTGAAGAACACGCCGTATCTACGTCAGCAGATACGCCGTATATGATACCTTGGTCAAAAACTATAAGAAGCATATTTTCAGCCAATTCTCCGTACCCAAAGAGCCAATACACCGTACCCAAGAACCCCAATACGCCGTACCCAATAAGTCCGATACGCCGTATCAAGGAGGTCCGATACGCCGTATCCAGGAGGTCCGATACGCCGTATCTAGTAGGTCCGATACGCCGTATCCACATCAGCTCAAGAAAATTCTAGAATATTTTATTCTTGGAGCCCACGCCAAGTCATCCAATATGCCGTATTGAGCTTCTTAATACGCTGTATCGAATCGAATTTCAGACCACTATATATAACGACCCTAAACTCAGTTTTAGGTATGTAAGTGAATCCTTAAACCACCAAGTTGACCAAGAGACGAATAAAGGAGCATAGAAGGTCAGAAAAGAGCCTCAAGATCATAGGAAAAACTCTTGTGATATTTGCGCAACCGAATACACGTTCGATTAAGGTTTTTTTATTTTAATAGTTCATATATCAAACCGTGTGTATTTTTACAATGACTATCGGCTGATACCTTTAGGTATCAGCCATGTTTATAAAGTTTTAATGTTTGGTTTGTTTATCTTGATTTCTTAATTTATCGTTGATTGTTCTTTATGTTTATCAATTTATATTCGTTTACGTACTTAAGTATGCAACCTAGCATTCAACTGGGTCTAGTCCTACATATTTAATGCGCTGCAACTTCGGTGTTGTTTGGGCGTAGGCTAAGAGTCCGGATAACTCTCCATATTTCAATTTATATATCTAGAATCATAGGATCGCAAATATTGACCTATCTTTGCCTTTAGATTATTGAGCTTAGTTGAGCCATAAGGTGACCTTGGTATCAATGAGTACGTTCTTATTCCATTGGTAAGGACTCGGACAGTGGTACTAGTATATAAAGAGTCGTTAATCAGTAAGTGGGTAAAGTCTCGATGAGCTAGGGTTTAGTAAGAGCACCATTACTTAGATCCTAAGATAGATTATAATCAACATAAGGATGCTTTATGCGGATGCGTCTAATTATGATAGAATTAGCGTGAAGTACCGCCTAAGTCTAGGAATGATATTCCCTTCGAGATAAATCAATCATTGCACTATTAAACAAACGCGCGTTTTATCAGATTATTCATGGTTGATTCGTTTTTCTTACATTAGTTCTCGACCGCTTCTCTATCGTTTGTTTGTCTTCTTGTGTGTGTTTATTGCTTTACTTGTCATCAAAACCTTAGGTTAGATAACTAAACCTCGTGCCAGTCTCTCACGCTGAAACCTCCCTTTTGCATTAGTTTTAGGTTTAACTTAGATAACTAAAATACTGATAGAATTAGGAATTAACGCTCTCGCTTTTAGTGATCGACACCCTACTTACCATGAAACTCCATCTGACCGGGTACACTGCCCGTTAAAGTGTTGTTTTTAGGTATAGTCGGCATAAAATAAATAGTAAAACTTGATACATAAATAACACCTACACAACGACACATCAAGTTTTTGGCGTCGTTGCCGGGGAGTGAAGTTGTTTAATTCTTATTTTATTAGTATTTTTAGTTTAGATTTAGCTTAGATTAATTTGCATATTTGTGTGTTTGATTTCTGCATTATATATTTTGCATATTGTGTGTTTGTGTGTTTTCTGCATTGTTATGGTTCCTTGTAATTTTCTGAGTTGAATACTCAATACGGCGTATTCAATTTATTGGATACGGCGTATAAATTTTTTTCAAACCAATACAGCGTATTCGACTCTATTATCAATACGGCGTATTCAGTTTACTGAATATGACATATTAAGCTATTTAACAGTTTTCTTTCCTAGCAAATTTATTACAGGTTAAAATGGACGACCCCAACATTACTATGAAAGAATACATCCGGCTTGAGGAAGAAAAAGCTCGCAGGTGTGTAAGGTGTATAACTTGGAAACTGCTACGTATGGTAAGATCTGGTACGATGAAGACGTTCACAACCTCAGATCCATTGAAACTAAATCCTCAGCTATAGTCTTTAATGATAGTTTGACATCAAATGAAACACCTTCTTGTGAACCCACGGTAAGTTCTCTTAACGATGAAATTGACTTTAGAATATCATTTGACGAATCCGACGATGAAGATTACACGGTAGTTTTCGACAAAAACTCGTTTTCTTATAAAATATTTTCTACCAATGATTTGAAAACGGATTCAGAAAACGATAATGAAAAAGTCAATAAGCCTTTATTTCCATCACCCGAGCCTACGGTCAGTTATCTTGATGATTTAGACTTCTTTAAAGATTTTGAGAATGAATTTCCAGCCATTGTTTACAATGATGCTCTAACGTCTAAATCAGATTTCTTAACTGAACCTACTGTAAGTCCTCAACATATCGATGAAATTAATTTGAAAGATGAAACATCATGTCCGAATGTGATGAAGAGGAACAAAACGTTTTATACTTTAATGATCTATTTTCTTTTAACGTAATTTATCCTGATGATTCAAAATCGAATGAGAACAATGATGATGATAAAATCAATATTGAACACTCTTCGGGGGATTTATCTGTCAAACCATTACCTGATGTAATAAATACCGATGTTGGTGCCTATGCACAAGGGTCAAATAAGCTTTTGGAAACAAGTCATGATACATCTAATAAATTTTTCAAAACTGAAATTTTTATCATGGAATTAAATCTTAATATCATGACTTGTAATTATATTATCAAAGGGATGTCATTCATTTTCCTAATCAAGAATTTGTATGTGCCATTTGGCATCCCGTTCGACCCCAAATTGTTTTATAAGGATGGGATTAAATTGGGGCAAGTCTAACTTAAAGACTTTTCTGTAAACAAAAGTGCTTGCCAGGAGACAACCCGGAATGTATTTTTAATTTTTATCGAGTCTGTCTTCCCAGATTTTCTATACGGCGTATCCAAACCCCATGGATACGGCGTATTGACTATCTGGACGTTATCCAGTCTTTATTTTCAGCACAGTCTATACGACGTATTCATTAAATGAATACAACGTATCCAGGTATCAATACGACGTATCCTGGGGTATGAATACGGCGTATCGACTTCTTGTACAGTTTTAGGTATTTATTTCGAGTCTAACCAAACGAATACACGAAGATAGAATTGCATTTGTTTTCTGAGAATTTACACAGGACCTCGAAAAAGAAATATCGACAAATATTGGTGAAGAATTTACAAATCTGGAAATCCTGAAGTGTTGGAGTCTTGAAACTTCAAGGCGGCTGTTCAACACATAATCTTGCTCAATAAAGTTACATGGAGAATCTACCGAGCAAACATCAGGGGAGTTTCTCATTCTAATTCTTTTTAATTCCCGTATTTTTAATGTTTTATCTATACAACGAGGACGTTGTATAATTCAAGTGGGGGGATGGGAATTGGAATGTTTACTTGTCCTATTTTTTATACTAAAATGTTTTTTCAAGCATACTTTTGTGAAATTACATGTTACATAACCCGCACACAATAACCCTTGTTAGATATTGTGAGGATTTAGCCTTTCCGTTTCCAAATGTTTACCCAAATTCCACAAAATATGAGTGTGCCGGTGATGTTGTAGACTTTAGAACTTTGCTTGGTATATCTATTCGAGACCACAATAATGAGTATTATGGATTTAATTGGAGTAACTTGTTTACATTGGTAAATTTTTTAGGATTACACCCAAATCGCCTTTACATGTTGCTTATTAACTAACTACACCAGTTATTTAACCTTCAGTTTAAACCCTTTTCCACTCTCATATTTAGAGTGAAGATCCATTAGAAAAACCCGTAGAGCCAATCCTTTAGGAATTACACCAACTAAATTTGTTTTGTTACACCCTTACACCTTAACCTACCCTGTTAGATTAAGTTTAATTTACAGTTGCTAGTTGCTTAAATTGTAAAGTTTGTATTTCCTAAGTCTTGTGTCATTTTCTATCACTGGTGCGGTTAGAAATTTGCACATTGCAAATGGGAATGTATATTAGTAGTCAAAACTCATGTGATTTTACTACCATCACAATTAATAATAAATCCGAAGAACGAAGAACTAACGAAGGAATTATCCGGAATTATTATGATCATGAAGATGGTTAAACTACACCGATATTTGAAGTTTAGTTAACAAAAAAAATCAAAAAAATGAGAAAAAAAGGAGAAAGAATGTTTGAAGAAAATCATTTCGCAACTACCGAAGGAATTACACGAATGATCGATTATTCGTTGATACGCAACAAAAATCAACAATGTATAGTATTATATAAAGTGGAAGATATCGCCACTTACCTTGAAGAGTATGTTAAGTTTGGGATGATTGGAAAGTTAACCGTTACGGGAACGCCAACTTAGGTTGTTGTTTTTTATCTATGATCAAGACGTTGTAAATAGTCGTGTCTTTATCATGGTAACGGTCGGGAAAAGTGTCTAGCAACTTGTACTTTAGGCTTAATCTATTTGTTTCTTGATTTTTATTTAACAACAATTTACTTCCCTCTCACCTGATGATTAGCCGCTGGTTTTACGCGAACGAGGATATGATCGAACGTGCATGTCTATTCCGTCGTTACGGCCATGTATGCATGTCTTAGCTGCCTCGTTGGTTTACGACTTTTGGTGAAAGTTAGAAGGTTCCTACCCTATATCATTCTTCATCCTAACCGTTGGTTAAATTCGAATGAGGATGTGATCGAACACACATGTCTATTCCGTCGTTACGGCCATGTATGTGTGCTTCAGCTGCCCTGTTGGAGTGGTACTTCTGGTGAAAGATTATAGAATGATCAACCGTAAGCCTTTCCATACAAAAACCCATATTTACCTTTATAAACTTGTTACTCATTGGCTTTAGTGGTGGAGATGTGTATCCTTGCCAAGCTTATGATAGAATACTCGTCACGACCGAGCAATTGAGCGAATTAGTTACATGTTACCACATAGATTAGTTGAGAGATTTGAGTATTTTCATCTTTTTATTTCGTAAGGTGTTTAGTTGTGTACTTGTAATAGATCAAATTAATGCTTTAAACAGAAAATATCATTAGGGATACATTTTTATAGACTTCTAAAGGTTACTTGAGGACAAGTAGGATTCAAGTGGGGGGATATTTGATGACATCAAATAACGTCACTTTTATAGCATCATTTATCCCATGTTATTAACCCATTTTGAATAATTATTGTAAAGAATTGTTACTTAATCGTTTGTATTTGAGAATTGCAGTAATTATGGAGTACTTGGTGAAGTTATGCTAAAAGGCACGCATTTTGGAGCATATATGAAGAATTTAAGAAAGTCTACTGATTTGACAACCAATACGCCGTATTATTCTAGACCTATACGTCGTATCCAAGACTTTGACGAATCAAAAGACCATTGCCTGACTTTAAAGAATACGCCGTATCCACATCAACGATACGCCGTATATAATACTTTGGTCAACCATGTAAAAGAAACTAGTTTTACCTTAATACGCCGTATCCATCAAGAAGATACTGCGTATCCGTGCCTACACTTCACCAGATACCACGAAGGATTTAAGTCCAATACGCCGTATCTAGGAACATCAATACGCTGTATTCAAGATTTATTATACACGAAGCTTCTGGAAGATATCAAACGTGGTCCTTACTCCAAGAAACCCCACTACGTCGTATCCCACATCGCTCGATACGGTGTACCGAACCGACTACCAGACTCTATAAATAGACGATCCTAAACTCAGTTATATGTATGGAAGTGAATTCCTAAACCACCAAGTCGACCAAGAGACGAATAAAGGAGCCTAGAAGGTCAGAAAAGAGCCTCAAGATCATAGGGAGAACACTTGTAATCTCGCGCAACCGAAGTATCGCGATATCATAAAGGTATCTTTATTTTAATCGTTATCAATATATCAAACCGTGTGTAGTTTTACAATGATATTGGCTTGAATACCGTTTAAGTTCGAGCCATGTTTATAAAGATCTAATGTTTGGTTTGTGTTATATTGATTGAGTAATTTATAGTTGATTGTTTGGTAATCTTTATCAATTTATATTCGTTACGTCTTAAGGTTCATCGACGCTATCATTCAACGTGGGAACGTCTAGTCCTACATATTAATGACTCAACTTCGTGTGTTTGGTTAGGCTAAAGTCCGGGATAGCACTCCATTTGTCATTTATATATCTAGAATTATAGGATCACAAATATTTGACCGGATCCTTACTTTATTTAGTGACTTAGTTGAGCCATAAGGTGGACCTTATATCAACATTACGTTCTGTATTTCATTGTAAGTGTCGACAGTGGACTACTAGTATATAAAGAACCGTTAAGCAGTAAGTGGGTAGAGTCTCCATGAGCTAGGGTTTAGTAAGAGCACCATTATTAATCTCCTAAGGTAGATTATAATCAACAAATGCTTGCTTTATGCGGATGCGTCTAATTGTGACAGAATTAACGTGTCTAAGTCTTAGGAAGAAGTACTTCCTACGTCTAGGAATGATATGCCCCTTCGAGAAAAGACAATCATTGCATTAATAAATAAACCTACGTTTTTAGTATTATTCATGGTTGATACGTTTTCCTTACATTAGTTCTCGACCGCTTCTCTATCGTTTGTTCGTCTTCTTGTGTGTGTTTATTGCTTTACTTGTCATTAAAACCTTAGGTTAGATAACTAAACCTCGTGCCAGTCTCTCAGGCTGAACCCCCCCCACTTTTCATTAGTTTTAGGTTTAACTTAGATAACTAAAATACTAATAGAATTAAGAATTAACGCTCTCGCTCTTATTGATCGACACCCTACTTACCATGAAACTTCATCTGACCGGGTACACTGCCCGTTAAAGTGTTGTTTTTAGGTATAGTCGGCATAAAATAAATAGTAAAACTTGATACATAAATAACACCTACACAACGACACAACAATCCTATTTGAAAAGTGTTCTGCAAGTGGTTCTATTCGTCGACCCGTTGCTGAAAAAAGCCTTCTTCCCAAAATTCTGGTGTCAAGTTAGTTGAAATTGAGGATGACGTGAATAGTTTGAACAAAGAAGGTGGTTCTTCGGCAACTAGCGAGCATGTAAACCTTGATGCGGGTTACGACTCTAGTTTTGAAGATGGTTCTTCTAAAGAACCAAATGTCGCAAGAGGTAGGAGAAAGAAAAAAAGAAAAAAGGATTCAGAGTTAGGTGAGTTGGAGGAAACAATGAAGAATGCAATTACTAACATGCTGCTCAAGAAAACCAAGGTCCTACTATGGAGGAGTGTCATGAGAAGTTGAAGAGCATGAGGTTAGAACCTGATGATCCAGTTTATTTAGCGACGACTGGTATCTTTTGTCAATCAAAGAGCTACAGGGAGGCATGAATGTTATTAACGTCAATACCAAATGTCTTAAAGAAATGGATTGAGATGATGGCACGTCAAATGAGTTTTTGAACTATTAGGAGTTTGTCGTATTTGATACTTTGTTGAACTATTAGGAGTTTGTCGTATTTGGTACTTTGTTGAACTATTAAGAGTTTCTTATATTTGGTACTTTGTTGAATTACTAGGAGTTTGTCGTATTTGGTACTTTGTTAAACTATTTGGTGTATTGTTATTTGGTTGTAATATTTAATTATATAGCGTTTGTTTTTATTTGGTAATAATATTAAACCCATTTGGTGTGTATTGTTTTTACAAGTTAAATGGATGCTACGAAAAAACTTGCATTAATCTATATTATTTATTTTTATTTTAAATATTTTCGGCGAAGTGTAAGAAAACGTAAAAGGGATAATACGTCAACAATGTCCGAGCATCAATATACTCAAGAGCTTTTGCAAGGAAATAATTTACAATGTACGGAGTTGATACGGATGTCTCGTGACGTTTGTACACTATGCAATCATTTTAAAGAAAATAATTGGTTAAGAGATAGCAAGCATATATCGGTTGAGGAGAAGATGTTTATCTTTCTTATGATAATTGGTCACAATAAACGATTTTCTGTTATGAAGCGTAGGTTTCAACACTCGAAGGAAACTATTCATAATTGCTTTCACGAAGTATTAGATAAGATGTTGGTATTTTCTGAAGAGGTTATAAGGCCGACAACATTTAATCCAAATCCGAACATTCCAGGAAACAATAGAAGGGAACGTCGAATGTTTAAGGTAACCGTCAAATTTATTACTAACATGTCTCTTGATTTTATTGTATTTTAATAATTTGTTGTTCCAAATTAGGGAGCTGTTGGTGCCCTTGATGGAACTCTTATACATGCTTCTGTTCCGTCTCATAAACAAAATGTATACAGAGCAAGAGGAAGAGGTGACTGTTATCAGAATGTTTTAGCAATTTGTGACTTCAACATGATCTTTACCTATATTGTCGCCGGATGGGAGGGTACGGCACACGACGCGAGAATACTTAATGAAGCTTTAGATGATCCAATATATGAGTTTCCGATTCCCCCTTCAGGTATTTAAGTTTAAAATTGTGATATACCCCGTATGTGAAAACGTAGATATGAAAATATACAAAAGTTAATTTGTTTTTTTTCAGATAAATATTATCTGTGTGATGCTGCCTATAGGCATACGCGTGGGTTTATGGCTCCGTATCGCAATGTTAGGTATTGGTTAGGAGACTTTCGTCGGAAACGGCAATGACGAGTAAAGAAAAATTCAATCACGCTCATGCAAAACTTCAAAACGTAATCGAGCGTGCGTTTAGTGTCTTAAAAGCACGTTTTCCAATATTGAAGAGTATGCCCAAATTTCCTTTGGTTAAACAAAGAGATATTACTATTGCATGTTTTGCAATTCATAACTTTATACGAAAGGAGGGTTTAAGCGATGATTTTTTTGCTCAATACGACCAAAGTGACATACATGTTAATGAAAATGTACGTGATGATAACGATGGTGATGTTGAAGTTGCTCAACCTATTGGGAGTGAAGCCGATCAACAATATATGATTAACTTACGAGATGACATCGCAACACAAATGATGCAAGCAAGGTCTTGAATTATTTGGTTTTAGATAAGTTACTTGAATGTCTTCATTACGTTGAACTTATGTATTATTTTAAGAAAGTTCGTGTAATAGTTTTTACTATGTTAAAGTTTAGAATATGTATTAAGATAATTAATTTAATAGTTTATTGTTGCGTTAAATATATGATAAAAATGTTTTGTTTCATGTTTATACAAGTTACTTATCCATCATATTATTATTGTTTGATATATATTCTAAAAAATAGACCATTAAGACAATTTTGAAAAAACAAGCAACATTTTTATTTAGTAAGATGTGATAGTCAGATTCAGACCAAAAACATCTTAATGAAACAAACAACACCTTCGTATTTTTTTTGCCCTCCCACAAAAACATTTCAAGCTCCGCCACTAATATTTGCATATCGAAAAGAAAAAACAACAAACTTCTAACCTATTTACTCGACATGATAAACAAGAAAGTGTATATCCAGTCGAGTTTAATTACACGTTTATAAAGTGAAATATGAATGATTTTTTTGTGTTTGCTAGTACGTGTCAACTTTATTGATTCTTTCTTACTATGGTGCATGTGATATCTTTCCATAAAAACCTTATTCACCTCGATTGTTCCCAGCTAGGAAAAATAGAAAATTAAACATGTTTTCAGATGACTTTTATGCATATGTGTAGGGTTTAATTTTTGCTTTATTTTTCATCTTTTTCTTTTTCTTTTCCTTTTGCATATTTCTTCTATGTGATCGCTTTTTCTATAAGAAAAAATATTTTTTAGAATCATTGTTTCATGAGCTTATTTGTAAACTCAATAGCGACGTAAATGAGTCGAACTCAAACTTATAGGTAAGTATTCGGAATTTGATTGAATGAGCTATAATTGTTTTTCAAGATTCCAAATAATTAGCTTGGAAAGTAACTTGAATTTTTGGAAATTTATTTGCAAATCTATGAGCATGACTTTGGTATCGAGCTTGATTTCTGGTTCGAAAGGAAAATGGTGGTAATATTTTAATTAGAGATAATTGCAAAAATGGTCCTTGTGGTTTGGCCAAATTGCAGATTTGGTCCGTCGAATTTCAAAATTGCAAAAACAGTCCGTATTTTAAAGGTTTGATTCCACTTTTAGTCTTTGTTCGAACTAAAATGACTAAAATACCTCTCTTAACGGACGGTTTTTGTAAAAGAACAGAGAGGTATTCTATTCATTTATTTCGACCAAGGACCAAAAGAGGAACGAAACTTACAAAATACGGACTGTTTTGCAATTTCGAAATTCGACGGACCAAATCTGCAATTTGGCCGAACCACAAGAACCATTTTTGCAATTCTCTCTTTTAATTATAAAAAGCTTCGATAGAGTCGAAGACTTTGATAGTTGATTGTCACGATCCATACGTTTGATTGGGTCGTTTACAAGGTTAACCGGGATTTCAGATTGTTTTACACTGAAAGACTCAAGAATTATATGGAAAGTGGAGAAGGTTTTGGAAACCCTTATAAGGTCTTGGAAACCCTTATAAGTAGACGTGCGCAAACCGGTTAACCAGTTCGGTTCGGTTTCAGTCAAACAGGAACCTGTTTCGGTCAACGAACCAGTCGAAACCGGTTTGAAAGAAACCGAAACCGGTTTGAAACCGGTTTGGGGTGCGGTTTTTGTCTAACCGGTTCATGACCGGTTAACCACCCAAACCGGTTTTGATCGGTTTTTTTTTCGTTTTTCGTGGTTTTGTACGCTATAAACGGAATAAACTTCAA